>PVLA01004330.1:50217-136209 GCA_004027455.1 Hydrochoerus hydrochaeris | reverse complement strand
TTTTGCCTAAGGGTTGCATACTCTACAGCCTGTGGCCAGGATTTCTGGGTAGAAAACGAGGTGCTTATTGGCTGCCCCTGGCACAGGGGTTCCTCGCCCACCTTCACACTGTCCCAGGTTTGGCCTGCGGCTCTTCCCTTTGCACTGTGTCCCCTGGGTGCCTGTGCATAAGGGAGAGCGAAGTGGCCTCCCAGGTTCTAAGCCCCTTCCTTCTTCTCAGGGCTCATCGACACTTGTGGGGCCAGTGGTGTCTCCCCAGCACCCCTCGAAAGGTGAGCACAGGTTCTGGACCCTGCCTGGGTGGGCAGGGTCAGAGCACAGGGGCTTCGTCCTCAGGGTTACCATGCAGGCAGCCTGGTGTGAGTGATTCCAGGGGGTTTGGCCCAGCTGCAGGCCTTGGTGGTCTGCCCTGCACTATGGTTCTCTCTAGGGATCCTGGGGGGTGCGGTGAGCGAGATCAGAAGTGCCCAGTGTGGTTGTGCCCAGGTGGCCCTGGCCATGAGCTTCCCTCCCACATGTACCCATGGCACTCCCTGAAACTCAAGCTGGTCTCCCCATTTCACAGTGAGGAGAGGGGCTGCCTTTTCCCAAGGCCACACTGCCAGTATATGACTAGATAAACTGTGAGCTCGAGCCCTGTCCAGAGGAGCCTCTCCCTGGGGATTCTCACCTTCTCCCCACCAGCAAGCTGTGCCTGCAAGCGAAGCTCTGGGCAAGAGCACTCCACCAGGAGGGCTGTCCCTCAGACCTCCGCGGCTGCGTGCACTGTCCTCAGCTTGGCAGGGCCATGTGCCCCCTGTCCCAGCTCCCAGGACCCAGAGGTGGCCTTCCCTGGCCCAGCCCTAGCTCTCAGCTGTGTGTCCGGCTTGCATGAAGCCTGTCCCCTTCCTGGGCAGCTGCTCTGTCTCGGTCTCATTGTTCACAGGGCAGTGTGTGCAGCCCTCGCCCCGCAGCCCAGTGGTCGGCCCTTGGATAAGGGCCCTGTGAGCTCAGCCAGAGGGGAGGCAGCTAGCATCCAGTGCAGGGGGAGCTGGCAGATCCAAGGGTCCTTTCTTGTCCTTCTCCTGCTCCTGAGGACTGATCTGGGATCACTGGCTCCTTGTGGCCTTGGGTACAGCTGTGTCTGAGCAGGTGCCCACATCGTGGCCCAGCAGTTGTGGCCTGTGTTTTGATCGGGGAGGGAGAGGCCAGAGAGCAGAAGACAGACTGTCTAGCCTGGTGACCTCTGTGAGTCTCAGTGTCCTGTTCATGACTGAGTTGTCCCCTCACACCTGCAGGGACTCCGAAAACATCTGCTTCATCGGCCGCCCGTGGCGTGGCGTGGACGGCCAGCTGAACACCCCAGTGTGCAAGGGCATGATGGAGGCCGTGCTGTACCACATCATGACCAAGCCTGGTGTCTCCGAGAGCAGCCTGCTCCAGCACTACCAGGGTGTCCTGCAGCCTGTCGCGGTGCTCGAGCTGCTCCAGGTACGGGGCCTGCAGGCCAGGTCCCTGGGGCTGGCGGGGAGAGCGGCTCCCAGGGCGCCTTCCCTCCAGCTCTCAGCAGGCCTCAGCAGGGGCCTGGCTCTGCGCTCTCTTTGCTGCCCCACACGCTGCTTCCCCATCCCTGCCCCAGGGACAATCCAGCTGAAATAGCAGTGTTCCCGGGCTCTCCTTCACCCGCTCACACACCCTCATGGAGCAGGGAGAGCTGGGACCATGTGCCCACTCCCTTCCCAGGGCAGCTGCGTCCATCCCAGCTGGTGACTACCCAGTGTCCTGGCCCCTTGACAGGTCAGAAATTCCTGAGCTTCTAGCAGAGAAGGTCCAACAACGCCCTCTGCCCGTGGGAAGCCACTGCAACCCAACTGTTGGTGCGCCTCTCCCGCAGCAATCATGGTGCACTGGTGGCTGCAGTCTGCATAATGCTGTTTCTACTGTCACCTCTCCTGCCCCTGCTGTGCCCCAAGAGTGTCCCATAAATGCTTTAAGACCCTGTCCCTGAACACATCAGTGAGCACCACTCTTGTAGCTGTGTCCCTATTGTGTCCTCAGGGCCTGGAATCCCTTGGCTGCATCCGGAAGCGCATACTGAGCAAGCCCACTACTGTCTCGCTCTTCTCCGAGCCTGTGGCAGTGAATCCCAGGTCTGAGGTGTCTTTGAACCTGTGTGACAGCACCACAGCCTTCTACGAGCCCACACTGGACTGCACCATCCGCCTGGGCCGTGTCTTCCCGCCCAAGGTCAACTGGAACAAGTGGATCCACTTGTAGGCTCGTGCCTGCCATCCCATGGACGCACCCCACCAGTGCCCCTAGAAGGCGTTCTGTGCCCAGCTCCTGCAAGAGGGACGGTGCACGGGTCAGAACCAGGCCTCTTGGGTTCCCTGCTGTCCTGGAACACTGGGAAGAGGGCGCACTGCTCTGCTCTGTGGCTCCATCAGGCTGCGTGGGAGCCAGGCTCATCAACTGGCAGCTGGTGCCTCCTGCCCAGCCAGTTGGGATGTGAGCGGCAGCTGCCAGCACCTTGGGTCCCCTCTGCCCTCGAGCGCACTTGCTCCCAAGGCTACTCCCTATCTGGACCTGTGTCCTGTGCTCACGCAGTAGAGCTGCCACAGCCTCTGAACGCAGGGTTAGGTGAGCACCTCAGGCTCCAGAGGGCTTGTCCCCCCACGTTCTCAGAGCTGCATCGCAGGCACCCAGCCTCCCTGGACCTCACTGTTGCCACCTGAGGCAGGTGGGCAGAGCCCTAGGCTGTTGTACATCCCGGACTCCAGCCACCGTGGCAGGCTGCCTAGGGCCACGAAGAGTGAGGGCCTCGCGGAAACATCACAGGAGCCCCGCAGAGCCTGTGCCCCTGTCCAGGCCGTGCTCCTCCGTCTTGGGCCTGGGCCGACCCTGCTCCTCAGCTCTGACTGCCGATGCCCTGCCCACAAACGGGAGGATCCCTGTAGATCTCGGTTCTGTTTTGTTTTGTTCCTTTAGTCTCCTTCCACATTTATAAACAAGTCCCCCTGGCATGTATTTATTTATTTTTTAATTAAAGTGAAATCAAATGCTTTTAGTTTTGTAAGTTTTCTGCAGTGGTCCCTGGAACAGCTGGGCATGGCCATGCCTAGAAGAGTGGAGAAAGGGGAGGTGGGTGTGGGGAAGCCAGCCTGCAGGACGAGGGCTGTGAGCAGCCCTGTCCCACCACCTTGGCCTCAGGAGACCCTCACAGTTGTCCCCAGGACTGTCCCCTCTGAGGCAGCACCCAGCATCCCACCAGGCTTGTGGGAGGGACATAGTCTCTTGAAATTCTCTAGGGCTGACAATGTGTAAATTGTTTTTAGTTGCTAACATTTTGAAAATGTGTTGTTTTCACCTTTAAGCAAACTTAGACTCTGACTTGAAAGATAGTAAAGTGTCACTGCGGAGCGCTTGCCATTTGTGTGGACAGTCGGTGCTGAGCAGAAGCTGCTCAGACCCTGACCACTCTGGGCCAGACGTCAGTGAGGCGGGGTGCACAGATTGGAGATCCAGCCCCCGAGTGAACCCAGCACTTTGTGTACTTTATCATATACTATAAAAAAAAGTGTTCTGTGGGGTTTTTTGACATTAGGTAAAAAAATAACAGATGTGATCTGAGACAGCCACACAGATGCTCATTACTTGTGTGGGGGAAGAGGAAGGGTAGGTTTGGGAACCCAGCATTTGGACTCAAACTATGGGTCTTAATGTTGTCCACCCAACAACCCGCTCCCCCAGCCCTGCCCACCTGAGGCAGAGGCTCCGTCCTTACGAGCCGTGAACCAAGGTGTCCAGCAGCCATGGCGCAGGGCGGTGGGAGCGAGTCACCTTCAGGCCCAACCTGGGAGCAGAAGTAAGGACAGGGCTCAGGAGAAGTTTCAGAGGGGACGTGACTGAAGAACTGAACCTGGGCTGTGAAGCGCTCCAGATTGAGAGCACAAACAGCACTAACTACCGAGAAAAACCAGAGAAGGGGCGAAAATGAGGGCAGCGCTGGGTGCCTTCTCAGGCCACGCCCTGCCTGTCACCCCTCCCAGCAGGGACCAGAAGGGGCAGAACCCAGCTGGCCTTGGCTTCCTGGCCTCAGTTTCCCTGGTCCCCACTCTTTAAATTCTTTTTCCTGAGATAAGAAATGTATAAGCTCATGTTCTCACACACGTAAAATCTTACGGCTATGGCTGCAGCCCTGGGCTGTCGCCTCCAGGACCAGCCAGACTTCAAATCTGCGCGCATCTCTGCACACCTGGGGGTGCGGCACTGTGACGACGTCATTTTTGCATGAAATGTACTGCAAGTGTAGCTCGGTCTCCTGTTCCCCAACATCCCCCTCACATCTGTATCCACATGTGTACAACCACCTGAGGCTGGCGGAGCAGCTCCCAGTACTGCCTCCTGCGTCCATCCGCTTCTCGCCCTTGGCGCACACTCACGCTGCTCCCCGGCCCCCACCTTCCTGCATGGAACACCCCGTGAGGCTCCCCGCGCCACACCTGTCTTCCTCCATGCTCATCTCCAGTTTGTTCTGTTGCTACACTGCCCCTGTGCCTCCCGACAGCCTTGCTCCCGAGGTCTGGGTGAGGCCCCTGCTGTGCGACCTCATGTCCTCTGAGCTCCTTGACCACCCTTGTTCTCCAAGGCCCCTGATTCTGCTGCCAGGGGTTTTTGCTCCATGGCTGTGCGTATACGTGGGGTGTATACATCTGCCCAAGGTCCAAAGCACACTCTGCCACCCCAAGGGCGGAAGCCAACCCTTCTCTGACTGAATCAGAGAAAAGTAATGTCATCACAAGATTGTTGTGAGAATTATATAGGGTCTCTCCCGCCCACCCCCCATCCCCCATAGTCTGCCACCTAGCTGTTCCAGGGACAGCAGAGGGAGGCATGGCCTTCAGCCAGTGCCTACCAGTTCCAGTACTTGCCAGCAGGGGGCAGCAGATGCCCAAGCATCTTTGCAGAAGATTCTCTGGTAAAGTTTGTTCCTCTGTGAGAGGTAAAAACCGGCTGGGCGGAGGTGGCTTGTCTATAGAAATGATAACACAGTAACAGCAACACTTCCTGAGCACTTGCAAGGTTCCAGACACCAGCTAGGCGCTTTCCACTCGGGAACTCAGGGTCTCACAGCAGCCCCTAGAAGTAGGTACAGTCAGTGTGCTTATTTGATATATCAGGAAACAGACGCCAAAGGAGAGGAAAACAGGTCACCCAGAGCTGGGGGCCAGTACACAGGCCTGCTGGCATTCCTACCCCTGGAGACACCACTTCCCAGTGACAGGGTTAGCTCTGGAGGGATGGGATGGGAAGGAGAAGCTAAGATTGTCACCAGTTGTGGCGGGGCGGGGGGGGGGGTGGGGTGGGGCTCGTGGTCCATTTCTGTTCCCTGTTCTGTGGCTGTGTAGGTCAGGGCAGGTGGCCCTCCTCTCTGCCCACTGCTGTCAGTCCTACCCTCCGTTAACCGGCTGATTCATTCATTCACTGACTTAATATTCTGCACTCCTGCTCAGAGCAAGACACCCTTCTCAGCTTTTAGACGCAGTAGTGACTTCAGTTTGCTCTAGTGATGTGCACACAGTAAATACTATGCATATGCAAGAGATGAAGAGATGGAGTTTTTTAAATTATTTTGTTTATTCTATTTGTTTCTTGTAGTACTGGGGATTGAACCTAGGATCCTTGTACTGAGTTATATCTCTGCTGCTTTTTTGACTTTTTTATTTTGGGATGGGGTCTTACTAAGTTGCCCAGGTTGGGGTTGGGCTTGAAGTCCTCCTGCCTCAGCCTCCTAGAGTACTGGGATTACAGATGTGCAACACCACACCCACCTGAGATAGACGTTATAGAGTCTAATGAGTGTTATGGGGAGGAAGAATGTTAGCTTAGCTGCAGTTTTGAGGGAGGGGCCAGCCCTAAGAAGGTGACAGCTGGACCAAGATCGGACTCCGTGTTCTCACTGTGCTGAGCGGTGGCTCCAGTTTCCTTCATCGTGGAGGTCCCTGCTTTTCGTTTCCTCACCCTCTGCACAATTCTGGAGCTCACAAGGGGAGGCACACAGCTCACTGTCCCCTCATCCTCGTAGTCTTATCTCATTGCTAGCAGTGTGTCCAGGGTTGGATGGGCTGTGAAGGGCTTGGCTGCACCCCGGCCCTGGTCACAGGCAGTCAGGACAGGCAGGGACAGGCAGGTTTGCCCTGTGAAGGGGACACCCAGGGAGTACAGCAAGTGGAGTGCAGGTGGGGGGGACCCCTGGGACCCCTTCCAGGGTGAGATTAAGGCCTGATCTGAGCTGCATCCTCTGCCTCTGTTCCATCAGAGCACCCCGGAACCCCAGGCAGCATCCCCATCTGGGACCCTGCAGAAACTGCACTCAGTCGGGTCTAATCCTGGCTGAGGAGAGCATGAACACTGTGCCCCAGATGGTTACCTAGACTCTCATAGCTGGTCGGGGACAGCAAACCCACCCCTGAGGACCTGTGGAGGGTGAGGTGTCTCTTCCTGTTCCCACCCTCTCTTTCATCCTGAGAAAGCCAAGAGGCTCATTCTTGCCCCTTTACAAAAGAGGAAACTGAGGCTCTGAGATGGTGAGCACCTTGCCGTGACCATTTGGAGATTGGCCCCTTTGGAATTTTACTTTCAGTACCGAGGATGAAGCCCAGTGCCTTATATGTGCTAGGCGAGTGCTTGACTGCTGAGCTACACTCTCAGCCCCCTCCAATCCCTGAGTGTGGCCCTTTAGGACAGAAGGGATGATACTGGAATAATGCTGCTGCAGTGACATGGACCTGCTGCAAGCCAGTGTTAGCACAAAAATGAGATGCGTCATCTCATTGGCCCAGTCAGGACAACCTGGGCTGTGGTGCTGACAAA
This sequence comes from Hydrochoerus hydrochaeris, assembly GCA_004027455.1. Classification (NCBI taxonomy): domain Eukaryota; kingdom Metazoa; phylum Chordata; class Mammalia; order Rodentia; family Hydrochaeridae; genus Hydrochoerus; species Hydrochoerus hydrochaeris. The sequence goes on along the minus strand of PVLA01004330.1, from coordinate 129,357 downwards.
CAGTCCCATCTCAGCAGCTGCAAGTGGCAAAGGACTAATTTGTAGCTCAAAGAACATGTCCATCCAGGTGGTCTGGGAACCCTGGTCCACATCTCCTCACACTAAGTCCCAGGCTATTGCAATAGTCGCCATCTCAATCACCACCAGTTACCACGGAAGGAAAATACTCTAGGGGCCATCATGACTGTTTGGTCAGATGCCCTGTCCAGAAGTGAGACTGATCACTGCTGCTCATGGTTCATTGGCAAGTCCGGTCCTGTGGCCTCCTCTGACCACAAAGAGCCAGGAGGTGAAGTCCTAGCATATGCCTCGAAGACCACAAGTGGGAATTATTTGGTGAAAAGCATAATGACTCCCATACTCAGGTGGCTCAAAAGTCCCAGGGGCATGTGGGTTTCAGGTGTAGTTGGATCCAGGAGCTTGAGAGACACAAAAGATGAAGATTGCTTCTCTAAGTTCTGCTTTCTTAGCATGTTGTCTTCATCTCAAACAAGCTGCTCCCTCCTGGTGACCCCCAGAAGCTGTCAGTCCCTCCTTAGAGCCCAGCAATTCCAGCAGAAAAAGAGCATGAAGCAGCTTGGGTCGTGTTTCTCCTGGCTTGTCCTGTGGCCAGGAGAGTGGACTGCTCTGGCTGCCAGCTCTGGGTCACTTAGGCGCTTCCTGGCAGGACAGGTCACTGTGCACAGCTCTGTGCAGTCGCTGAGTTAGTAGCTTGGAACTAGTCATGGTAGAGGTCTTTACACCAGGAAAATGCACAAACGCTGCAGATGGGCTTTATTGCGCACCAACCGTGTGCCAGGCTTGGGACAAAGCAGTGACCAAATAAAGCCACTGCCCTGCTGGGACTCGTGCTTGATCTCCCAAGCACCCTGTCTTCCTTCAGGCCTCTGACTGTCCTTCTGCAGCCACGTAGCCATCCATCCCCCATGCTGGATCTGAGCGGGACCCATCCTGCCCAGGGACCTGCTCTTGTTGCCCCTCCTGCACCCATTCACATGTGAGCAACCCAGCAGCATCTGCATCAGAGATGAGGCCGGGCGGGAGCACGTCCTCCCCAGGTGGCCCCAGGGTCCCACTCCACACGCTGGAGAGCAGAGCGGTCCCCGGGGAGCCTGTGGCTCAGGCTGTGCCTGCACCCTGTTGCTCCCAAGAGGTGTAAAAGCCACTGCGCACCTTCACCCCACTGTCTCTAGGGTACCCGGAGGGGGAGGGGGGCAGCTTGCACATGCAGGAGCTGTGGTTTCCCCCTCGAGTGCCCATCTAAGCCCCACACCCAACATCTGTCAACAGCTTGCTATTAGACCCAGTGGCATTCTAGAACCTTCAACCTCATGCTGGCACCGAGAGTGCTTGCGCCCTCCCTCAGCGACCTTTCTGAGCTACTCCTGAAGCAGACCTTGCTTCTGTGTCAGACCTTTCTCAGGAAACCTGCTGAGTGCAAGCTGGGACAGCGGCTCCCACAGGCTCCTGAAGGGAATCACAACTCTCCGGCCTTAACCCTACTTGGTCCTGAAACAGCCAAGCCATCTCTAGGGGCATCTTTGGAGGGAAAACAACCTAGCTTCTTAACCCATGCGTTTATGTGACACCTGGGCAGCTCCTACGCCAAACCAACAGTCAGTGGGGTGCTTGGACGTATTAGCTCCTTAATTCACATTTCAACAGGCTCGCTGAGAAACCACTGGCAAGCACCTCGGCTTCCCCCTAATTCCTCAGGGTGAATAAATAAGGTGCCAGGATTGAGCAGGGGAGGGAGAGCAGGGTGCGGTGCCTGGGCACACAGGGTATCACTCTTCCTGTGTCCCTGTGTCCCCTACCCTACTCTGAATACCACAGGGGAGGGTCCTTCGGGTGCTGTGCTACCTGCATAATGCCTGGCATATAATTAATTGGTACTTGATAAATAGTTCTTGGATATGTAAGGGGATTTTAAAAAAGAAGAAAACAGTGGGCAGCAGAAGCCAGAAAAAGAAATCTTGGTTAATGGGGACTGTTTCTGAGGCAAGGCTGAGTGACTTTCAGCCTGGAAACCCCCTGTGCACCCGTGCCGGGGGATGGCCCCAGACACCAGGCTGCCAGCGTGGTGGCTCCTGCCCCCCACCCCGGCGCCAGCCCGCCTGGCCGCAGGCCGCAGGCAGCAGGAAGTTGCTCTGGCCGCACCCTGCGCCGCTGACCTGTGTTCCTCCGAGGCGGGCCATGTCGTCCCCGCTGTCCAGACAGGAAGACCCTCACCCCAGCTTGCACAGCCAAGAAAGATCAGAGTCAGCACTCGGGCCTACATCCTGGTCACCCCCCAGTCCCACCCCCAGGGTCATTGTGGGCTCACACTGTCCCTTCTCCTTCCTGAGAGGTGACCGAAGCATCCTGGATTTCTTGGGCTCCTAGCGGTGGGACCTGAGGGGCTGCGCCTGACACCTGTCCCAGCAGCACCTGAACCCGCCCAGCACAGTCCCGCTCGGCCTGCAGCGGGCAAGGAGGAGACTGGTATCTGCGTCCCACAGGCACCCAGCTGCCCACAATCGTGGCACAGGAACAGACCCAGGTGTGGCAGCTGACACACGCCATCGCTGCCATGCACTGTACGCCAGCCCTCACACAAACACACAGACATGAACACTGTAAACATTGGGCCAGAGGCCCAGCAGGAGGCCCACGGCAGCAGGCCTCCTCCTGTCACCACCCAGGTGGCCCTATCTCTGGCTCTGCCAACGGGTTTGTCCTGGCCCAGTGACACGGCCAGTCCTAGACAGCCTGGCACTTCTCTAGCTGGCCTGGGGCTCAGGTCCCTCTGGCGGAGGCTCCATGATCACCCACTGGCGGAGGTAGCTCCGGGGCGGACCCTCATCCCTGGGGCTGGCAAAGTCACACTCCACGGGGCTGCCGCAGTCCGAGCCTGCAAAGCCGCTATCAAATGTGTCCATGTCCAGGCCAGCGGGGGGTGAGCCCGCCTCACTCTCGGAGACCCCCCCAGGTGACACTCCACCCCAGGGTGGCTCCGTCGCCCAGTCCTCCTCATCTGCAGGAGGTAGCTTTAGTTTGTCCAGCAGGCTGCCCAGCGGCCCTCCCAGCCGAGAGTCCCCTGCTGAGACGCAGCCACAGGACAGAACTGTGGTCCCTGTGTCCAGCAGCAGGTGCTCTTGGCTGGGACCAGGCTCTAAGCCAGTGTCCAGGTTCAAGGCTGGGTAGCCATCATCCCCACAGGTGCAAGGCCAGGTGCACTGTTCCTCTGCATCCGCCACTGTCACTGTGTGGATAGACAGCAGGCCGTAGGGCCGGTCCTTCTCCTCGCTGCAGTCTGAGCCGTGCGGACTGCCGGCCATGGAGGAAGACTCAGGCTCGGGCGCACCGTCGGACTCCAGCAGGTCCGCAGACCCTGTCAGCCCCAGGGCCTCCAGCCCCTTGGCCAGATTCCGTGATGAGTGGAAGTCAGTCACCTCCAGGATGGAGGGTGCTGCTGGGCTCCAGGGTCCCAGCTGCAGGCTGGAGGCAGTGAAAGGGGCGCCCACCCACTTCTGTGAGAGAGAAAGAAACAGAGTCATGCAGGGAGCAAGCTGAGTTTGGGGTACACACACAGAGACACACAAAGTCAAAAGCAGCAGAGACAGACAGCCAGGAAGAAAGAAGAAGCAAGACATGGGAAAAGAGAAAGAGACACAGAAAGAACCAGAAGCATGATGCCCCACTACTAGCTCCTGCCATCGTCCCCTCCCACTCTGAGCCTCAGTTTCCCCCCGTGATGGGAGTTGCTGCTCAAATCTGTCTGCTCACGTAACCTATGTCCCTGTGGCCCGGGGTCTGCTGGGAGCAGGGCAAGCACACAGGTGGGAGGCACTGGGGTCCATCTCAGAGCCCTGCCCTGCTCCTTGCTGTCCCTCCTGCTCGATGGCTCTCAGAGCCTAGTGTTCTCTTGTCCACGTGTCCCAGGAGAGTGGACACACAGCTCCAAGAGTGCGACATACATTTTATCAACTGAACAAATGAGCGGGGTAAATCAACGACAAGGCATTTAGAAGGGCTTTTGGGTGACACTGAATCGAGGCCCCTCTGAGGCCTCTCTCTCTTCACCTGCTGGAATGCTGCCTATGACGCCAGGACCTCCATCCCAGCCAGGAGGCAGCCCGTCCGTGGGGACGGGAGTCTCAGGGAGAGGGCTCGTCTCAGAGCTGTGATGGGCCGCCACCCCCTCCCCATGCAAGGTCATTTCTTAGCTGTATGGTTTTGAGTGAGTTCCTCGCCCTCTCTCTGTCTCGCTTTCCTCATCTATACGGTAGGTCCACCCCCGGGGGTGCAGTGAGGATTAAGTGATTACTGTAGATGAGCCTCCCACAAGACACCCGGTGAAATCGACAGAAAATCAATGTGACCTTTGAGCTTCCAGAAAGAGGAAAGGGCAGGTCCCTCCCTGCCCTGCAAAAGATCCCCTCTTGGGGGCCCTCCAGCCCCCAAGATCCCCTCTCTGAGTGTGGGGATCTTGGGGGCTGGAGGGAGTGCAAGGCACTCAGCCAGCACTCAGTCGGTGCCCTAGCTGGGCTGGCCTCCTGCAGCGGCAGGGCTGGAGCCGAAGGGTACCCTCCCACCTGTCACCACATCCTTGGGCCCCTCTGCTCTGCAGCGATGGCAGAGAGCCCTCGCTGTAGTGGTGGCGGATGGTTGTGATCTTGCTCTTGGCAAGTGTTCGTCGTATCCTGCAGGCACCCAGGTCCCCTGTAGAACTCCCTCCCTCCTCTCCCCAGAGCAATGACTGGAAGAAAAGCACAGGAGTCCACTCTTTGCCTCCAGGGACCCCTGGTCACCTCCCCTGCAGTGTAGCTGGTAGGCATTAAAGCCTAATGTCAGTTCTGCAACACAGGCTGTCTACACTTTGCAGATGGGGAAACTGAGGCAAGGGTGAGATAGGTCTCCCAGAGAGAGTAGGGCACTTACCTTGAAATCTCCTCTGTGGCCCTCATACAGGGGCTGGAAGAACCGCTCTGGGCTGGGCACAGGTGCCCACACCTCCTTCCACAGTCTAGAGGGACAGGGGTAGGGTCAGTCCCTGACCACAGCCAGGGACACATACCTCCCACTTTGACACTGTTTCCTTTATCCTACAGATGCTCAGTACCTAGCAGGACACAGCCAAGGCTGGGCCTCAGTTACCACATCCAGAAAATGGGAGCAGCAACTGTCTCTCAGGTGCCTGAGACACATCAGGATTAGAGGTCTGTAGCCCACAGTGTGCAACTTCCTCCTCCGAGCCAGAGATGGACAGAGAGCCAGCTCTGCAGGGCCCGGGAGAACCTGATACTGGCACCCAGCATGCAGCACGCACACTGCTCAGCTGGAGAGGCTGCCTATTTCTAGCATCTTAATCGCTCCCTCCCCCATTCTCTGTCTTGGAGCTTAGCATCTGGGTGAACAGAGCAGAATGAGCTGGGCCTGCCCCTTAGGGAGGGTTCAGCAAACAGAAGCTGGCTGTCCTCCAGCCCCGGCCCAGGCAGGCACAAAGCCTCCATGTGAGCAGATCAAGGGACTCTCTTTCTGACAGGTGGGTGGGGTGGGTAATCACACCAGCCCTCACGCCCACCTGGAGGTCCCTGGTGTCTCTCAGGGCTCAGAGTTTAAAAGTCCCTGGAGGAGATCACAACCGAGGTCTGTGAAGAGCACAAGGTTTCATCCCCAGCTCCTCCAGTTCACAACTGTGTGACTCTGGACAAATACCTTGACTGCTCTGGGCTTTGCTTTCCACTTTTGTGAAATATAGCACACTCCTAGGGCTGCTGTGAGTGTCCTACAGCCAGTAAACACAAAGTGGTTATTCGTCACCACTGTCACCATGACCCACATCCCCCGTCCCGGGAAGGGTCCTGGCTGACCCCTTCTCTGCTTCCCTGGTCCCCTGGCCTCACCTCCAAGGCAGGCGGATCTTTAGGCCCGCGAAGACGATGGCCGGGGGAACCAAGACGACCAGTGACAGGAGCAGGAGCAGCAGGCGGGTGTCCCAGCCTGCCTGGGACTCTGCAGAGAGAGCAAATAGCGGGTCCAACAGAGCCCCTGTCCAGAGCTACCCGGGACGCACGTGGGGACACTGTGGGTACCTCAAGTAAAGAGGATCTGGGTTCAGATCCCACTCCTGCCTGCTGTCACTTGGATCTGAAATGACCCCCAAAGGGTCATGTGTTCAAGGCTGGTCCCCAGCCTGCAGGGCTATGGAAAGAGGGTGGAGCCACGGAGCGGGGGATAATGCAGGAAGTAGAGCACTGGGGCCTGCCCTCAGAGGGGATACTGGGACCTTGATCCTTCCTCTCCTCTGTTTCCCAAATGCCACAGGAAGAACAGACGGCCTCCATCACACAATCCCACCTTGATGCCCTGGGCTGAAAGACCATGCACTGAGATCTCTGAAACCAGAAGCCAAAATTACCCTTCTCCCTTGCTAAGCTGATTGTCTCAGGAATTTTAGCACAGTAATGGAAGGCTGACTAGTACATCTGTTTGAAACTCAGTTCCTTCCTCTGTGAAATGGAAAACACAAGTCTCACACTCCTGTTAGGAGGGTAAAAGGCCTGTTAAGAAGGTACAGCCAGCACCCATACCGGAAAGTGGCAGAGGCTCCAAACATCCGGGGAGGAGCCAGGCCTCAGATCTCAGGCTCGCTTGGGGCAGCTGGGCCAGGACAGGGTCGGGCACCAGAGCAGGAAGCCCACTCTGCTTCACACCTACCCTCAGGCTGGGTCTGAAAGATGACAGGGTCACTCCACTCGCTCCAGGTACCCCTAAAAGATGAACCGGGCTGAGGTCCTGCCCGCACCTGCAGTTCATAGCTTGAGTTTTTGCGGAACTCTCCGGGGAGAAAGGAAGCACTTCTGGAGTCCACTGAGATCAACTTCATCACTGGACTCTGCCAGGATAGAAAGAGGCCACAGGTCACCCACCTGGCCCCTGCTCCCAGCAGAAGCCCCCTTGCAGCCTTTCAGAGTGGCGGGGTGCCCCTTCTCCTCCACAACAATCAGGCCGGGGCAGCCCTCGGCCCACCTGTGCCACAACCCCAACCACTCACCCTGGTCCCAGAAATAGACCCTCCTTGCAGGGACAGAGGGTGTCCCAGGAGTGGCCACCGGCTGGGACACCCCAGAGAGTGGACCCCTATGGGGTTCCTCCACAGCTGGTGATATAGTAACCTATGTCAGTGTGACCTCCTCTAGAGTGGCCTTTTCTGGAAGTTTCTACCAGCCACATCTTATCAATGTATATCTTTGGAAGTCTTCCCTGAGGACATTCTAAGCAACGGCATTTATGAAAATCTTCAACTGGGGCAGTGAGAGTAGGCGGATAATTCTAGGGCCCTTCAGCTGTGACTGCTCTAGCTGGGGGCCATCCCAGTCTCTCGGGCCCACGGGACGTTGCTGGAGCCTCCAATTTGGGACGATTGGCCCTTGACAGCACTCTCTCGATGACTGTAACTCTCCACTGATGATGGTTCTAGAAACTTCCTGGGGAGGAAACAGGACTAGAGAGAGGAGCCGTGGAAGGGTCTCCTGCTCAGGGAGAGTGGAGAGGGAGCGCTTACATCTGCAAGGGTCCTGGGGTTGCCGTGTGTGTGCTCACTCTCTCTCAGGCACTGCCACACACCGGGGTGCTCCTGCCCCACCCCCGCCCCGCCCCATCGCTCACCAGCGCCACGGGGTCTGCGAGGTTCCTGTACCGCAGCTCATACTGCAGCTTGCCCCGCAGGGCGTAGGAGACGGGCTCTTCGTAGTAATCAGAGCGCCAAGAGACGTTATAGTGTCCCGAGAAGGTCACAGTCACATTGAAAGGAGGAGCCGGCTTGACTGCAAAGAAAAACCCAGATCAATAAAACGGGGTGTGACTGAGCTCCAGGTGAGGGAACTCTGGTGAGGCAACAAAGTGCACCCTGGCGCCCCCTGGCCATCAGCACCCGGCTTTCTAAGCGATGCACCAGCCGGATCCATTCATGCTCAGTTTCAGCTCTAAAGGCCATGTCCATTGCTGTGACCCAGCCTGCCTGAGGATGGGACTCTTCATGCCAGTGAGGGGGCTGCCCTTGACTGAGGGCCACCTGCCTGACGCTGGGCGCACTGGCCACATGCCTTGTGTGTCCCTGTGACTGCGGCTTGACTGTGCCCGTGGCTTAGATACTCATGACTTGTGTGTGCCTGACCTCAGGGCCACTACCCCAAGCTTTCTCAGGCAACTGTGACCCCAGATGGTGGCCAAAGTCATGGGGTTACCAGTCCCACTCCACATTTGCTCGATGGACCTCGGAGAGACCCAGCATGCGGTGTGCCTTAACTTCCCCTCCTGTAAAATGTCCAAGTTCTTGTCTCTTGGTACTTCATGTTTCTCAAGCTACACAGAGAAGGTGGCGGCTCCAGGGGAGGAAGCGACAGGGGTTCTGTTGGCGCCAGACCCCGCCTCTGCCCAGCACAGGCTTCCCTCCATCTACCATCTCCTTGTTCCCCTGCAGCTCTGCTTGTCCTCGGCCTGCCTCCCTCTCTGGACTGCAGTCCTTGGGAAGAGGCTTTGTCCTCCTGGTCCAATCCGTGCTCCAGCTCCTAGCACAGAGCCTGGTGCGCAGGGGTCCTCAGCACGTATTTGTCAGATTAACAAGCGCACCTTCAGGGGCTCCAGAGAGACACAGAGAACCGTGAGGCTGCTTGTGATTCTGAAACACTCTGGGGACTCGGACCATGGCCACAGGGTGAGGACACTGCGAGTGCTTCGCATCCTGTCTGGGAGGGGAGCTCCGCATCCTAGGAAGCCCTCTTCTCTGGGTTCCCGCGTGGCCTGCGCTAGGTGGTGGGGCTCTCGGAGGAAGCCAGGCACTGAGAAGCACCCTGTGGGTGGCAGAGGCGCCTGGGGGTCCGAAGATGGCCTGCTAGGGTCAGGAGGAGGAGACCAACCACAGCAGGGAGCAAACCCATCCTGCCAGGGCAGTGGCAGCCCCAGCTGGGCTCTGAGCTGTCCCTTCCTGTGGCAGCCAGAGGCCCCAGAGAGGGCATTGCTGTCCGAGCGGGCCACAGTGCCCACACACTCGGAGAGGCAGAGCATGTGTGTCAGGGGCCTGGACAGGCCTGGCCCTCGTGGCTGTGAGCAAGGGGGCACCTGTGCTTGGAGCCGAGTGTGCCTGGGTGTGTGAGCTGGGCAGACACTGAGTCCGGCGCCTGGGTGGGGGGTGTCTACATGTGCCTGGGTGTGTGGGAAGCCTCACTCACACCTTCCGAGGTGTGTGCTCACTCTGCAAAGTGTGAATCTCAGGCAGCTGGCCACACCCTGGCTAGCCCTGGGAGTCCGGGGAGAGGATCCCTGGTGCTGAGGGGGCTGGGACACCTGCTGCAGGCTGGGCATGTCTGGGGGCCGATTCAAAGGTGCGCACGAGTGCACACACACATACGCAGTCACACATCATCCACACACGCGTGGAGACACACAGAGACACCCACACAGACGCAGACTAACAGAAACACACAGACACATGGACACACCCAGACACATACAGTGAGACAGACACACAGATGCACACACACATGGACACACCCAGACACACATGCAGACACATACACGAGCCAAAGCTCCCCAGCCCCTTCCCACCTCCAGCCTAAAGTTTCTGGCCTTGCTGGAGCTGGTAAAGGGGAGGAGATTTGGGAGGTCTTCTCTGGTGACCTGGCGCCCTCCACTGGCCTCAGCCTTGACCAAGATCACAGAGGCAGGCAGGGGCTGGGCCACAGCTGGGCGGGACCCCAGCCCAGTTCCTTTTCATCCTCTGCTACCTGCCCATCACACCACAGTAAAAACTAGTGCATCTAAAAAGCAAACTCTCAGGGGCAGGGAGGGCGGGACAGGTCCTTTTGACAGGAGATGGGGCCGAGGAGCACTCACTTCTGTGGGCCACCTGGAAGGAGCCGCACTCCTGGGAGTAGTCACCGGACTCATCTGTCACGTTGACGGTAAAGCTGTCGTCGGCCATGAAGGAGAACACGTCCATGTGGCACGTGTGCGTGGCATGTGTGGCATTATGGCTGGACCTGTGCAGGCTGCAGAAGGTGACCTCGTCCTGCAGTTCCACATACGGGTCTTGCCTTGGGAGACAGAGACACTGGTCAGGGCTGGAGGCCAGTAGGGCTCAGTGCTCAGTGCTCGGGGCTGGGAGGCCTGGCATGGGGTGCAGTCACCTTGCCAACCATTCCCTTCCAGGGAGGGGTCCCCTTCCCTGCAGCTTTCCTGAGGGATTGTGTCCAGCCCTGGCTTGCATACTTCCTGGGGACCAGGGACTCACTATCTCCACCAGGACAGCAGCTCTCAACTTCGGGCCACTCTCAATTGGACCAAGCCCAGCTATGTCTCTGTTTGTTCCCACAGTTGATTTTTGCTTTCAAGAAGGGATCTAGGCATTTTGGACCTCCTTTCTGTTCAACATCTCCTGATAACCCGCAAGAGCCTGTGCTGTTATACAAAACAATTTCATTCCCTGCTCTGTGTAAACTTCAGGGAAGCTGGTGGGATGGGGTTAGGGAAAATGCTTTGGCCTTTTAACTCCCACTGTGTAGAAATGATGGGTTTTGAAGTATATATAGGAGCTGGTAATCACCCTCTAGGACTGATATGGATAATGTATTAAATTTACTGGAACAGAAACTTTACTGAAAAAATCTCTCCAGGCAGCCATCCTGGACCACTGCAATGGCTTTGTGATAGTATCCCGGCCTTGGTCACTTTCCCTGAAATCTACCTATCCTCCTATAACAGTCAGTAAGAACTTTTAAAAACTCCCTGTTGCCTCCTTGCCTGAAACCTTCCAGCAGCTCTTATTTATTGCCACACAGTGAAGTCAGCTGTCGACTTCCTCTTGCCTTCTTTGCCTGTTATTTCCCCTGGTTTATTCTGCAGCTGTAGGCTATTCCTCAAGCTCACCCACAGGGCCTTTGCAAATGCCATCCACCTGCCTGCCCTGTCCTTTCCCAGCTCAGTGGCCACCACTTCCCATCCAGAAAGGCTAGACCTGACAGTCTTGGCTGGAGAGACCCTCCCCACCCCTCCCCACCCCATGCTCCAGTGTTCGTTCTTTGTCTGTCCCCCAGCTGCCACCCCTCTGTGCCATGTCCATTCCAAGACATCTGGAACCTTGCAGGTGTGAGCCCCACAGGACCCCTGGTCAGAGGAGCATAATGAATGTGTTTGGGGCGATGAATGAATCAGGGATAACAGAACAGAGGTGGTTGCCTTTATCCTGGGGTGCAGGGGAGCTAATGAGGACCTGTGGGTTTTGGTGTCCCGCAGCCTAGGTTTAATCGCGGCTCCCCCGTTCACTGGCTACCTGACCCCAAGCGAGGTGCTTAACCTCTCTGACCTTCCAGAGGAGCATGCTCCTCTGGAAAATGGGGGTAATAACTGCGAGGGTTGGAAGCTCCATCATTCATGCGAAGCACACAGTAGGGGCCTGGAACCTGCTAAGTGCTTGACAAGTCCTGTGGGGATCTGGCCTGTTTGGGGCTGGGGAGAGCAGCCCTGTGTGTGGCCTCCACTGCATGTGCCAGCCAAGTCCTGTGAGTGGCAGTGGCTGTGGGTCAGTGGCCCCAGCTCACAGAGCTAACCCAGGAGTAAGATCCCTGAGGGAGCCCCGGAAGTGGCAGCCATGTGTGTGTTGTTAAGCTCCCTGCAGAGCGCACGTACTGTGGGTCCGCAGCTGAGGTTTCCCAGCAAGGCCCGGCCACTTACCAGGTAAGAGTGAGCATGCTAGAGCGGAGGGTCCACATCTCCACGACACAGGTGATGGTCTGGAGGTAATCGGTGTAGCAGTCGAGGGCTGGGCAGCCCCAGCCTGGAGGGCAGGGAGAGAGAGGTCTAGTGAGAGAACCCAGTGCCAGGATGAATACGGGGACCCAGGGATCCCCAAGATGTGGTCTGGGACACAGGGGTTTGTAAGTCCCACTGCTTCAAGGCTGGTCACGCAGCCCAGGCTCTGCTTCTGTGGAGCACAATAAGGGAGCTGTCCCACCTCTGCGTCCTCTCTGGGGCCCTGGATATGGCTTCCACAGAGGAGCACGGCCTGAATTCCCCACATGCAGGGAGCGCTGGGCTTGCACATCCCACAAGAGGCCAGGACCCCATGAGGCTTCCAAGTGTGATACTGACCACACGCTACCCGCTGGCCTGGACAGGGAGGAGGCCTAGCTGGTGGCAGATGGCTTGGCAGGACCCTGGCCCTGGCCGGCTGAAAGTGCTTTCTAAAGGGACAAAGCATGAGAAAAATCAAGGAGGACTTGAAGAGGTCTGCAGAAATGTCTGCATCAACCCGCTGCCACCTTGACACACTGCCACCTAGAAGTCATCCAAATAGTGCCCTGTCAGGTGACCGACTTGGAAGAGTTAATACTCGCCCAACCCTCTCACTCCGTTCTGAAACAGATGTGACTGTCATTTAAATTCTATTCAATGTTTGACAAAATAAAGCTTAAAAATGTTTAGTTCTGTTTCCTAAAATCAACCATTTCTTCTCTGCTATGTACTAAAACTCACCCCTTTCCCTGCCTTTTTTCCCTCCTCTCATATCAATGGTTGGATTCAGGGCCTTCACACTGAGCTACATCCCATCCCAGCCCTTTCCAAAATTTTGAAACAGGGTCTCACTAAGTTGCCAGCCTAGGCTTGAACACGACTCCCTCCCTGCCTCAGCCTTTCAGAGCACTGGAATTGCAGGCCTGTGCCACATACCTTAATTGACATTCCCTTTGGTCAGTGGCTCTTTCCTAATTTTCCCTGACATGTGACAACCCAAAAGGTGGGGCATGTTCACCCCTGGGATCACTCTTGGTCTGAACCTGAATTCATAACCAAGAGAACTGCGGCTCGAAGCATCTGTTCACCCACTCCCATCCCCACGGTAGGGAGGAGAGCTCAAGGCTCTGGGTTAGACTGTCTCTCCTGGTTCTCTGCATCTGGGCCCTGAGATTCTTTCCCAGGAAAGCCAGACACATCTAGGCCAGTTCTCCACATCCAGGTGCATGGCAGACATGGTTAATCGATTGCCACGCTCCCCCACTGTGGCCTCAGGATCTTTCCAACTTGGTTCTCAGTGAGCAGTTCTGCCACAGAGTCTGACTTGTGGAAGTGAGTCTTGATGCAGGGGGTGGCTTGTTTGGGGGAGCACACAGGACCCCTCGGTGCAGCTCAGGGTCACTAGTCTGAACACCTGGCGGAGGACGGAGGACTGACTTTGTCTGATCCTAGCTCAGGGCTGCAACCTTACCTCTGGCTGTGTCATCTCTATAGGTCCTCTAGGGTTCCAGGGACTGGGAGAAAGGCTGGCTTTCTCAGCTGGGCTCAGGTTCCCCAAGGACAGTCTTTGTCCTCAGAGGTGAAATGCACACTGAGGAAGGAGGAGCAGCCCTGGTGATGGCCTCAGGAATCGGGAAGTGAAAAGCCAGTCAATGCCCACAAGATGGCCTGGGCAGACCCTGGGCCACCCAGGCTGGAGCTGTGGAAGCATACAGGAAGCCAAGAGGCACCAAAGTGGTCATTCTATCCCCAACTTGGTGACAGAGGACAGGGCACAAAAACAGTTGCTCCTGTCCCTACTCCTTAACTGGAAATATGGGTCCTCTAAGAGCTAGGAGGCATTTAAATGGGTCACACCTGTGCCACCCCTGCTGCCTGTCTGTGACAACCACTAGGACATGACAGAGCAGAGGGCAGGACTTACTCAGGTTTGAAACTTGGTTTCCTCACTGGAAAACTGGGTGGCACTGCAATACTGATGTGGTGGAGCTGGCAGGAGGATAGGGTAACATGGGCATCCAGAGTGGCAGGGGCTTGGATTTGCTCTCATATAGCATGGAGCGAGGTGAGTGACCCAGAGGTTTTCCAGAGCTAAGCGGGGGAGGAGAAGGTCATTGCCACTCAGAAGGAAAATAAAAACCTGACATCTGTTTCCTGAAGGAGCTATTTGGGGCTCTGGGTCTTTTGGTGCAAACCAGAGCAAATGTCTCTGACTCAGCAAAGCAGGGGCTGAGTTCCGCTCTGCCTGGAGGACTCTGCCTGTCCGGTCACTGCAGCCTTCTCTTCCAGGAAGGCCTCCTGGTCTCAGGCCTGGACCTCCCCGCTCAGTAGGACTCCCAACTTGCCTGGCTCTATTCTCTGACTTTTTTTCCTCTGACTGCTGCACCCCTGGCTTTCCGGGCCTCTGGGCCTTTCTCCATCCTGGGGGAGCATCAGAGCCTGCTGAGCATCCAGGGAATGTTGAGAAACATCCCCAAGGAGAGTTATTACGTATGGAGAAACAGGTTAGTGCAAAGCCGGGATTTGTGTCCCTGAGGGTGGGGAGCCAGCCAAGGCCAAGAGCAGGAGCATCGCTCATCTCCCCAGTATAAGACTTGGAGATCCAAGCCCATGGGCTGGATCACTTGAGACTCCCTGCTTCTGGTCAGTAGAGCTCTTTGGTTGGATGGGTTCTTGTTAATGAGGAATGTTGGGCTGTAGCAGTCTTAGGTGAGGTGGCAGGTGTCACAGGGTCTGGGCGGGTACCTCTAGCCCAACACATGCTCAGCTTTATTGGGGGAAGAAACACACACACACACACACACACACACACACACACGCATTATGTGGCAGCTACTTACCGCCCTGGAGCATCAGCAGGAGCAAAGCAGTGACCCAGCCACGCGGTTGCATGCTGAATTCCCAAGGCTGCAGGAGCCTGCAAGAGAGCGTGGCACAGCAGGAGGGTGAGCCCAGCCTGGGGCCAGGGTGCTGGGCAGCCTCCTTCCCACTCCAACCCTCTCTGGAGGACCTGCTGCAGATTCTAATGTTTGCCTCAAATAAACAAGGCCTGAGGAACTGTGGATAACCCCAAGGCTTCCTGCCCCTCAGAAATGTCTGGTTCCTCCTGAATCTCTCTCCCCACTCTCCCACGTGCTTCTGTCCTGCTTAGCAGTCCCGGTGAGAAGGCACTGCCATTCTTCTGGCCTTGTAACCCTATGGTATATGAAACCTGACAAGTGCATTCACCTGCCTGCAATTATATGGACGGGAAGTGGGGAGGAGAAGGGAGGGAAGAAGGACTGATTTGGAAAGTAGCATCCACCGAACAGCAGTCTGAGTCCTCTGTGCCACAAAACACCCATAAAGACATTGTCCCAGCAAACTGACTTTTCATTAAATAACAAATCCGAGTCTCACCAGTAAAGGACACTGCTGTTGAATATTTAAGATAGGGTTACCCCGATAATGAAGTATTTTACTTTATCTCAAAGCCCAGGCTAGCCCCCTGTGCGAGCCAGTAGAAAACCCAGGCCAACCATACAGAGCAGCCAGACCCCCAATTCTAGCCAATGTGGAACAAGACTGTCTGGACTTCTAATTAAGCCTCTCCAGGAAGAGCAGCCTTTGATGCTCTGGGCAGAGGAGTGACCCCCTCCTCCCCCAGACTGACAATGCCAGGGCCCTCCTGATACTGGGCGATGCTTTGCCCAGCAGTTCTGGGTCTGTTTGGAAAGACAGTGAGATGGAGCTGATGTGGAGGCTGGAGAGGCTCCATGCAAGGACCACGTCACACGTATCACCATGAACCCCACACAAAGATGACCCCTCAGCTGTGGTTCCCCCAGATCCTACTGCACTCTTACTAACAACTCTGTGTGAACTGAATAATAAAGTCACCCAAGAAGCAATGGGAAAAGGGGACACAGGCTGTGGGGCCAAAACATTTCCATTCAGCAGCTGTGTGCCTGAGGCGAATACTATTTAAGCTGAGGAGGGCGTCCCCTTGAAGTTCCTGTGTTGGAAACAGGCTCCCAATTCACGCATTGCTAGTATTTGGAGGCAGCTAGGGTTTTCTGAGACGAGGTGGCCCACACTGGCTCACTTTCTCTCTCTCTCCAGAAGATGCCCCCCGCACATGCTGAGGCCCTCACCAGGTGCAGAGCAGACACTAGTGCGTGATCTAGGACTTCCAGACTTCCAGAACTGCGAGCCAAATAAACTTTATAAATTACCAGATCTCAGGGACTCTGTTATAGCAGCAGAAAATAGACTAAGACACCCTGTTATTTACCCTAGAGGTGACCTCTGACCACAGCACATCCACCTCTGTGACCGCATCCCAGCCCAGGGCCCAGCAGAGCTATCTGTGTCATTCCCAGTTGGCGCCATTGCAACCACAGAAAGAAGCACAGCCTATGTTGCCAAGATTTAAGGCCCCTCTTCCCTCCACCCCAGATTCTCACCTTAGCCTTCCTGGAGATAGGGAGGCACCTGCTGCTTGTGTGAACCTGGCATCCCTTTCCCCTTTCTTCTGAGGTGCTCCTTAAACTGGGACCCCATCTCTGTGGTTGAGTGCAGATGACTCCACCCTCTACCCTTAGAATGGACACCTGACCCATCCTGATAAATCCAAAGACCACTTGCCACATAGGGATTGACCCAGGGATTGACCCAATGAGACAGTCATGGAACTTTCCCCTCTTGGAGGTATCTGCTGGTATCTTGTAACCATTGTGGTCCCCTCTTAGAAAAATCCTGCTTGCAAAGGATGGAAATACTGAGATATGGGGACTAAGGGTGCCCATGGAAGCATTTGAGGACCTGAATCCAGCCATACCTGATACACCTGATACACACATCTGGACTTTCATCTATAAGAGCCCCCAAAACTCCATGTTGCTCAACTGCATTGAATTATATTTCTGTCGCTTTCTACCAAAGATACTTGATATTGAGGAGTGGAGAAAAGAATCTGAAGCCAGTGGATCTCGTAACATGAATAGCTTTCTCATTAGTTACTGACCTCAGTTACCACCTCTGAAATGGAAACAATGCTGTCTATTGCACCTGGCAGCTAAGAATAGGCAGTGGGAGAGCAGACATGACAATGCTTTCTCAGTTGCAAAGTACCAGACTAGGGCCCAGGATTCCTGCTTTTACTGGCCAGCTGCCTTGAATGATTCCCCAGCACCCCGCACCCCATGGTGATTCCACTTTTGCATGAACTCAGTCCTCTCCTTGAATAACTGCTCCCCTCTCATCCCATAAACTCAGCTTTTCTGGTCTGCCTGCTCTGTCCCTGAAGCCACGCTGGAATGTTCCAGAACTCTCACCACTCATGTAATGACCTTTAGGGTTTTCACAGGTGTCATTATCTACTTGCTATTTATCTTTACCTTGCCTTCTATTTTCACTCCAATAAACCTGTTTCAAAAGAAAATTTGATATCACTCCCATTAACAGACAACTCCGATGCACCAGAGAGGCACCGTGAACCACGCTGACTGAAGCACAGACCGCGCAAACCCCGTCACTGCCACGGACAGACTGTGTGGCCACGGGCAGGCCACCTAAACTTCCTGGGTCCCAGGTCCTCTTCTGTGAAGTGGGGATAATTATAACAGCACCATGCTCAGGGGGCCCTCGGAAGAACTAAATCAGTAAACCAATTCCTAAAGCATTCGGAGCAGTGCCTGGCACACAGTAAACGTCACTCAAGAATTTCTTGAGCCATAAGACTAAGTACAAGGAATCTTAAAAGCTAAATTCAAGGAAAGCAGAAGGCAGGCATTTTAGTGAGACCCTGCTACCTGCCTAGGGCTTGTAGGAGCTGGAGACTCAGTTTGTCTTTGTGTAAAAGTGGGCACGAAGGAGCCTCAGTGAAGTGTTTTGGACACATCGGCACCTGCACTGAGTCCCTAAACTGAGGTGCTCGCCCTGCCTCTGCACAGCGAGCAGTTGCTGTCTGCTGTCACCGCTCCGCTGAGGGATCCAGGAATGGTTAACCCCAGCTCAGGAGCAGCTCACCTCCGGGAAACAGCAGCCTTGAGTGACAAGGGCTTGTCCATCCCTCCCTCCTCACACCGCCCCTGCCAGCCCCGAATCCAGCCCCTGATGGCTCTTCTCACTCAGGCTGGCCTGGAGGGCAGACCAGACCCAAGAGCTGTCCTCTGCAGGGAAGACAGAGGGGGACCTGAGGGCCTCTTGCTCTGAGAGCCCTGAGCCTCTGCCTCTTTAGGCTCCCATGGAGGAGCCCAGGCACCGACCTGGAATCTGCCAGATCCCAGCTATGTGTCCTTTGGCAGGCCTGTTGTGAACGCTAACCGTGTTGCCCTGTGGAAAGCCCCATAGCCGTATGGATAACAGCACAAAGGAGTGATTTCTGGGGGAATGGTAACTCAGACTAAAAGCTAGCCATACTTCAGGAGGTCGAGGGGAAGTGGAAAAGCTTGGGGTTAGGAAATCAGACCATAGTAAGTGCTGTGTTGGGAAGGTAGAGTGCTGAAGGCCACAGTGAAGAGAGGCATGCAAATAAAAACCACAGTGACAGAGCTTTTAAATGTTATCAGATTGGCAAAGAATAGAAGTCTGACTGTTTCTCAGGGAGCTGAGGATATGATCTAATGGAGGCTCACATTCACAGCCAGTGGAATGTAAATTAGTGCAAGTGGCCCGGAAAATGCTTTGGTGTGATCTAATAAATGCAAATAAGCGCCTTCCCGAGACCGGGCTGCGTTACTCCTACACGCACTGCTAAAGTCTCGGCAGGCGTACCAGAGTGTTCGCGGAGGTGTTCACAGAGCGCTAGTTTTGGTAGAGGCAGATTGGAAACAAACTCCATATCCATCATCAGGAGAATGGAAATCATAAATTGTGATGTAATGGCTCAGAGTGAACATGAATCATCCACTGATGTACACAACAAAGCGAATGACTGTCACAAAGACAAAGTGGAGTGAAAAAACCCAGCAAGTTAAAGGGAAGCATGTGCGTAATAACACCATGCGCATCACGTTTCGAACCACAAAAAGCGAGCTTGGTTATCATGGAAGAGAATGTGCATATGTCATAAAAGCACAAATAAATTCAAAGAGATGGTAAACATCCAAGTTTGAAGCAGTGTAGGAAAAAGGGGAGTAAAAGAGGACAGGGTATCCAGGGATCTCAACAATTGGGTGACATTGTCATGGGTGGTAGTTTATTATTATTATTATTATTATTATTATTATTTTAAATTTGAGACTAGGATTACTAAACCGCCCAGGATAGGTATAACTTGTGATCCTCTTGCCTCAGCCTCCCACAGTGTGGGGATTAGAGGTATGCACTATCATCCCTGGCTATGATTCTATTATTATATATGTTTTTTTAGATGATCAAGTTACCCCATAACATTTTAAATACAAGTTTTGTAATGGCATGTGGGGAGAAGACTTCCACTTTTGGAATATCTGGTATCAGACTAATACTCTCACTGAGAACAACTCCCAAATAGGAAATAAAAACTGCATGAGACAACCACCAAGCTGCCTAGTCCCTGAAAGAAGGCAGCTCATTCAAACTTCGCATGCAACTTCTCTTCCAGTCATTTGTCAGGTCAATGAGAATGAGCAGCGTGCCAAGACCTAGGCTAAAATGCTAAGAGGAGATTTGGGCAGTTTTACAAAGGAAGAATTGGGCTTCAGGGTCTGGCAGGAAATATGGGTCCTGGTGAGTACAGTGATTCAGAAAAGGCTGTGCCCTGGTAGTAAAGGAAAGCCTGGGGAGAGTTCAGACCTGACCATCTCAAGGATGTCTACTCATACGCTACGTGTCTTTTAGAAGAAAATTAAAATCTACTGGAAGAAGTTAGCTCTCTCCAAAGCTTCTATCCCACATTCAACTAAAATTATAAGACAAATTAGGAAATTGTATCAAATAACAAACAACCAAGAAAAGGGAAAAAAAAACAATAGAAATAAACTCACAGATGATTCAGCAAATGACATCAGCAAACATGATTTAAAATAACTACGCTTGCTATGTTCAAGAATTCTGCCAGAAATATGGAATCTGTTCAAAAGCTAGAAATCCTAAGACAGAAAATGATGCCGACTGAAAGTTATAAGAACTGAAGGAGGCATTTAGCAACATACTTGAAACACCAGAGAGAGGATTAGTGAGTTGCAATGTTGATCAACAGAAAACACCTGCATGGAAGCAGAGGAAAATATGCACATGCGCACAAAAGAGCAAAGGAGACACGGGAGACACAGTGAAAAGACAGAGTGTACATACATGTAGGGTTAAGGAAGAGAAGAGAAAAAAGCGAGGGGTAATAGTGAAGATCCTGCTTAGGTATTTTTCTAAACTAGCAAGACATTAAGCCATGGATTCCAACAGCTTTACCCGCCAGGCCTGGTGGCACGTTCCTGTAATCCCAGCCCTCTAGAAGGCTGAGACAGGAGGTCGCAAGTTCCATTCCAGTCTGGCAACTTAGCGAAACCCTGTCTCAAAATTGTAAAAAGAGCTGAGAGTATAGCTCACTGTGCTGTGGGAGGGAGCACTAGAAAAGTTTATCTGAGAAGCTGAAATTATTTTACTTCCTTTTGTGTGTATGTACATACTGCAAAGGGACTCAGGGCCTCATGAAATTTTAAAAATCCAACTTAGAATTTTATATACAGCAAAAATATCCTTTAAAAGTGAAGACAAAAAATAAAAACAAAAGAAAAATGAAGGCAAGATCACTTTGATAAAAGAACCTATGATGCCACAGTTAATATCATATTTAATGGTGAAAAACGGAAAGGTTTGCCCCGAAGATCAAGAACAAGACAAAGATTCATCCTCATGATGTCTATGAAGTATTTTATTAGAGGTGTGAGCTGAGGCAATTGTGGAAGGGAAGGGAAGAAAAGAAGGAAAGAAGGAAAGAGAGAAAGAGGGGAGGGAGGCAAAGAGGGAGAGAGAGAGAGAGAGAGAGACAGAGAGAGAGAGAGAAAAGAAGAAGAAGAAGAAGAAGAAGAAGAAGAAGAAGAAGAAGAAGAAGAAGAAGAAGAAGAAGAAAGAAAGAAAGAAAGAAAGAAAAAGAAAGAAAGAGAAAGAAAGAAAGAAAGAAAGAAAGAAAGAAAGAAAGAAA
This sequence comes from Hydrochoerus hydrochaeris, assembly GCA_004027455.1. NCBI lineage: Eukaryota > Metazoa > Chordata > Mammalia > Rodentia > Hydrochaeridae > Hydrochoerus > Hydrochoerus hydrochaeris. Next base: position 108,479 of record PVLA01004330.1, on the reverse strand, counting down.
GAAAGAAAGAAAAGAGAGTAAGCTAGGTTGGAAAGAGATAAACTATTTCTAGTTTTAGATATGCAATATCTAAAGGCATGCACACCAAACAGATCAACAAAAAACTATCTGAGTTCATAAATGAATACAGTAAGCTGTAAGATACAAGGTCAATATTTAAATATCAATTATATTTTATACACTGCCAATGAACAATCTGATGAAATTAAGAAAGGTATTTCATTTAAATAACACCAAATGAATATAATGGGAATAAATTTTAACGATTATTAGGTTATTGCAAGACTAGTTTATTAGAATGAGATTAGTACACTGAAAATTATAAAGAATAATAATAATAGAACTAAGTAAATGGAGGCTATACATTGGTGTGTTCATGGATTAAAAGACAATATTGTTAAAATGACTACCCAGATTGGAGATAGTAACTTTCGGAGCTTTCAGTGATAACAGACAGTCTGCTGTGACTTGTGTGCCACAGGTTCACCACCACTGGCCCTAAATCGATTTGCAGAAATCCCTATAAAAATCCCAGCTGGAGTTTTGGGGGGTGTTAATCCTAAAGTTCTTAGGGAAATGTAAGGAACTAGTATTAGTCAAAAATCTTGAGAAAGAAGTCAGTGGGCAAGTTTGCACTTCCCAATTCCAACGCTTAATACAAAGCTACATTATCAGCACGATGTGGTACTGATATGCAGACATGTGTGTAGATCAATGGAATCAAACTGAGAGTCCGAAATAAGTCCATACATTTATATTCAATTGTGTTTTGACAAGGGTGTGAAATAAGTCAGTGGGGGTGTGGGAAAGAAGTTACTGGTGAAAATGGGTTTTCACATCCAGTGTAATGAAGTTAGACTCTTACTTCACATCATGTACAAAAATTAAGTCAAAACTGATCAAAGAACTAAATATAAAAGGTGAAAGTATTAAAGTCTGAAACATAGATGTAAATCTTAATTACATTACATTAGGCAATAATTTCTTAAATATGATACACAAAGCACAAAAGAAATGAAGAAAAAACCCATATTGATCATATTTAAAGAACTCTTGGAACTCCAGAGCTAAATGACATAGAACTCAAATTAAAATAGATAAAAATTTGCTTAGCTATTTCATCAAAGGATGTGTGCAAATGACAAACACACAAAAAAAAGCTCAATATCACTAGGCATCAGGAAACTTCAAATACAGACACCGTGAGCTACCACTTCCTACCTGCTGGGATGGTGACAGCAACCACAGTAACAATAATACAAGCGTGAGCGAGGAAGTGGAGAAATGTAAACAGTTACACACTGTAAGTGAGCATAGAAAATGGTTTAGCCACTATTGGAAGATTGTTTCTCAGTTTCTCTAAAGTTAAATCAGGGAGACAGAGCAATTCCACTCCTAGGTATACAGCAAAAAGAGCTGAATTCTTTTACCATTATGTAAAACAATAACACCAACAAAAAATTTGTATACAAATGATCTTGGCAGAATTATTTGTAATAGTCACAATTTGGAAGCAATCTAAATTTCTGTCAACTGGGGAGCAGATAAACAAGATGTACGGTATCCAGAGGACATAATTTTGCATAGCTATGAAGGAGCATGATCTATCAATATGTGCTACAAGGTGAATAAACACCAAAGCTCAAACACCGTACAATTCAATTTATGCAAAATGTCCAGAGTAGGCAAATCCATTGAGAAAGAAAAATAGGTTGTCAAAAGCTGAGATTGTAGCTGGGCATGGTGGTGCATGCCTATAACCCAACACTTAGGAGGCTGAGGCAGGAGGATCATTTTGAGTTCAAGGCCAGCCTGAACTACACAGTGAGATCTTGTCTCAAAAATACAAAACAAAACAAAAATGACAACAGCAACAAAAAGGTTGAGTTTATGGGTGGAGACACTAGCTATGAGGTTTCCTTGCAGAGTGATGACAGTGTTCTGGGGTTAGAGAGTGACGCTGTTCACACAACTGTGTGAATATACTGTGCTAAAATCTGTCAACTTATACAACCAAAAGGTGGCTTTTAAGGCATATGAAATATATTTTAATTATAAATTTTTGAAAATGAACTTTAAAAATGATTTATTCAGGTTTTGAAAACTACAAAAACAGAATATTTGTCACTAGTAGATCTGCATTTAAAGAGATGCCAAAGTGAGTTTTTCAGGCCAAAGAGAAATAATTTCAGATAAGAAGCAGGACGCTGTAGAAAGGAATGAAGAGCAACAGAGAATAAGCACAGATAAAAATTAATTCCTTAAAATGCCCAAGCCAGAGTTTAAACCATATGGAGAATTGGAACGCATGACCATTGATACCCCAGAGGTAATACAAGGTAATCCACGTCAGAGGCCAATGTATGATCCAGGTAGTGGTAAAAGTATTAACTCAAGACAGACTTTTTAAAAAATCAGATATGCATGTTGTCTGAAGATGAGCACGAAAAGGTGTATCAAAGAAAGTACAGCAGAAGAAGGGGCTAAGGAGAGCAGGGGAGGGAGAAGGGGGAATGAGAATACCAAGACGTGCTGTGTACAGGTACCCCTCCCGCAACAAACGTGATCATTACATACGGCAAAGATGCAGTCATAAAAAGTTAAAAAGAAAGTACAGCAAACCAACCACAGGAAATATAGAATAGTACTTTTAGATAATTGATTATTTTAAAATCAGGACAAAAAAGAAGGAAGAGAGGACAAAGAGTAGATGGCATTTTAAAAAAGAAGAAAAACAAGTGGTGAAATACCTGGCTTCACCTCAAACACCACATGACAATACTTTCACTAAGCATGCATGAGCTAAGCGCTGGAGTGAAAGACGGCAGAAACTGACGTGAAAATAAAGTCAAATTGTAGGTCGACCTTTCTTGTGAATAAAATGTAAAAATTCTGAGCCAGGAATGATGGTGCATTGATTTATTTTTAAAATATAAGATTAGTTTGACATTTAAAAATCAGTGATCTGGTAAGGGACAGAGGCTAGAAGGGAGGGTAGACACGCATGTGTGGAAATGTCACAGTGAAACTCATTAATCTGCAATATTAGTGTGTATTAGTAAATATAATATTAGAAAGAAAAAATCAGTAATCTGATAACAGAATAAAGAAGAAATTTTATATGATCACTTTATAGGCTCAGAAAACATATTGAGTGGAGTATAATACCTATTTGTGATTTATGAAATCCATCAGAAAATACAATTTTTATATCTTATGAACAGATTTAATCATTAATCTGACAACTGATAAGCATCTCTCTTGCTCTCTCTCTGACACACACACACGCGCACACACACACACACACACACACACACACAGAGAGGACTAACATTATTCTTAATGGCCAAATATGAAACACTTTCTTCCTAAGGAAAAAAAGAACCCAAAATGCCTTGGACTAGAGATCCCGATCAGCACAATAAGACAAAGAGACAAATTTATAAAGGCTAGAAAACTCTCCTCATTTGGAATGATGTAAGGATTGCATGCCTAGAAAAGACCCAGATATTCAAGAGATAAATGATTAGAATGAAAATTGTTAAGGAAACTGAACATTAGATAAATGTAAAATTGTATTTTCAAAGATCAACCAAATTGACAAACACTTAGACTAAGAAAACAGAGAGAAGACTCAAGTACCTCAAGTCAGAAACAGAGGAGGAGGAGACATTACGACTGATGCTATAGAAATAAAGGGGCTAAGAAAAAACTATGAACAACTCTGTGGCCACAACTGAGCAACTTTGAAGAAATTGACAAATTCCTAGAAACATGAATTTACCAGGACTGAAACACACACGCACACGCACACACACACACACACACACAATCTGAATGGACCTATAGCTAGAAAGGATTTTGAATCAGTAATCAAAAATTCCCAAGAGGAAATTCCCAGCACTAGAGAATTCTACCAATCATTTAAAGGATTAACGCCAATCCTTCCTAAACTTTTGCAAAAAACTGAAGCTGAGGGAATACCTCCAAAACTCATTCCGTAAGGCAATGGTACCAAAGCCAGAAAAAGGTGCAAGAAACCCATCGACCAATACTGTTGATGAGTATCTATGCAAAAGTCCTCAGCAACATACCAACAAATCAAATTTAACAACACATGAAAAGAATTATATGCCATGGTCAAGCAGTATCTATAAAAGAATTACATGCCATGGTCAAGCAGTATCTATCCCTGAAATGCTAGGGCAATTCAAACCATGATCATCAATAAATATAATACACCACACTAACAGAACAAAGGACCAGAAAACCACACAATCATCTCAGTTGACGCAGAAAATGCACTTGACGAAATTCAGTACCCTTTAACAATGAAAAATAAAAAACACTTAACAAGCAGGAAATAGAAGCAAATTACCTTGTGCAACGCTGGGAGGGGAAAGCTGGTGGGAAGGGGTGGGTCAGTGTGAGTGTGGCCCGTAAGAGTCTATATGCTTTTTCTTCCCTCCATCCCTCTCTGGTTTCTGCTGCCCTTCCATGAACTATTCCCACCACCATGCCCCTCTGCCTTGGAGCCAGCCAGTTATGAGCTGAAACAGTTACAAATCTTGAGCAAAATAAACCTTTCCTCCTTAAAGTTGTGGGTGTTGGCTATTGTGTCCCAGTGATGAGAAAGTACCTAAGACAATACAAATATACAAAAATTAGCTCCAGAAATCACAGGATCAAGTCTTCATGGTGTTACACTGGCTGGTGATTTCTTGGCTAGAAAGCCAGAAGAATAGTCAACAAAGGTAAGCATAGAAAAGGAACTACATCAAACGTAAAAACTTCTGCTCAGCAAAGGAAATAATCAACAAGATCCAAAGGCAACCTAGGGGAGGAGAGAAAACATTTGCAAACCCCATGTTTGACCAGGAATTAGTATCTAGAATAAAAAGAACATCAACCACTCAGTTACAAAGAAACCCCAAATATCCTGATTTAAGAATAGGCAAAGGACTTGAATAGATATTTCTCAAAAGAAGGAGAACAAATGGCTAGTACACAGATAAAAAAGATTTTCACTATCGGTAATCATCAGGGAAATGCAAATCAAAACTACAATGAAATATCTCACATGGTTAGGGTTTTTTTTTTTTTTTAATGAGCAGTGTTGGTGAGGGTATAGAGAAGTTTAAATACTTCTGCACTTTTGGTGAGATTATAAAATGCTGCAAATCTTCGCTAATTTTTTAAAAATTAAAAATAGAAACATCAGGTATGCATCCAAAAGAATTTAAAGTAGCCCCTAAAAGAAATACTTTTGTACCCATGTTCACTGCCCTAATATTTATAATAGACAGGATGTTCAAGTAATCTAAATTCATTGTCAGATAAATGGATAAAGAAGAAATTACATATGAAATATTATCTGGGCTTTCAAAGGAAGAAAATCCTGTCATAGGCTACAATGTGGGTGAGCACTGAGAAATTAGCCTAAATAAAATAAGAGAATTACAAAAAGACAAATGTTACATGATTCCACTTACATAATGTTGTAAAGTAATCAAAATCACAGAAACAGAAAATAGACTGATAGCTGCCAGGGACTAGGGGAAGAGAGAAATGAGAAGTTTCTTTACAAGTGTAAACTTGACTCATGCAAGATAAAGTTCTAGAGATCAGTTTTCCAGCAATGTGCATATAGTTAACAGTTTCATATTGTACATTTAAAAATTGCTAAGTGTTAAAAAAAAAACACAATGAAATCGAAGCCTGCAACACTCTGCTTTGCACCAATGTACATTCTTCCATATGATTAGCTGAGGTTACAAAAGCCAAAGCAAGAAACCCTATCTAAGCTAGAAGCCATGGCCAGATGGTAGTCCTAGCTACCAGGAAGGAGGGAGGAGGATTACTTGAGCCCAGGAGTTTGAAGTCAGCTTGGGCAACATAGTACGAATCCGTCTCAAACCAAACCAAATCCCAAAGCAAAACCAAGACAGGTCTCTTATCTGGTTATCAGTAAAACTGAGTTGATTTGGAGTTTGGTAACCACTTATGTGTATATCTAGAAATCCAATTTGAGAAATGTGTCAATGACATTATAAGATGTCTAGAATATCATTATATTTCCATACATTAGAAAAATACCAAATTTTAAAATTATGCAATTTGCATAAACATGAAAGATAAAATACTCAAGCATGAGTCTGATTCACAAGATTTATATATAAAAATCTATGACAAATTACTAAGATAAAATAAATAGAAATAAGTGGAGGTACATACTATGTTCGTGCACTGGAAGATTTAAACATGTGCCATATTCTCCAAGTTGAACTAAAAGTTCAGAGATAACAAAGTTAAAAAATATTCCAATGGGATTTTCTTTGGGAGAAATTGACCAAATCATTTTAAAATTTATAATACAGAGATGCAAAAAGTTGAAAATAATTTAGGCAATTTTAAGAATATTGACCTATAAAATATTCAAGAAAATATAGCAAAGAAAAACAAACTGCTAGAAAAGAACAGAGGCTCTAGAAATATAATAATCACTCTATTTCCAACAAACACATCAATAAAAAGCATGGGGAAAGCATGTCATTGAAAAATGATGGCATATTAGCTGACTGATTCACCTTTAAAAATACCTATATCTCACACTGAAAATAAATCCCAGATACACTACAGACATAAATGTGAAAGTAAAACAACAAATCATCTAGAAAAAACAGGATACTATTCTCGTAAGCTCAGTGCTGGTACCTCTTCTTAGATAACACTCACAAAACTTTCACTATCAAGATAAGACTGATCAATTTGACTTAGCTAAAATTAAGAATTTTTGTCATCAAACGTTTCCAAGAATAGAAAGGAAAATAAAATAAACTGGGAAAGCCAGGCGTGCTGGTGCACACCTGCAATCCCAGCACTCAGGAAGCTGAGGCAGGAGGATTATTGAGAGTTCGAGACTAGCCTGGGCTACAAAATGAGTTTAAAGGCAGCCCGAACTGCATAGCAAGATCCTGTCTCAAAAAGACAAAAACTAACAAACAAACAAACAAACTGGGAGAAGATATATATATATATCTCCATATCCTGGAAACGAGGTAGAGACACCACCCTCTCCGTGGCTGCCCAGTATTCTCCGTACTTCTGCTTGATGAGTGTGAATTGACATCTCACTTTGGAAAACTTCTGCTGAACAGTAAACACAGAGCTTTCACCCCACGGTTATACGCTAAGGAGACACACACACACGTGGAAATCAGCCGGCCCACCCCAGCGCGCTCCCAGACGGTACTGCAGCCTGGCTGCTGGGGGGAAGCCCCCAGGTTCTTGGCTTGCCTCCCCTGGTTAAGGAATGGGATCTGTTTAGTTCCTCGGGTCCGTCTTCATCTCTGGGGTGATCCAGGTGGGTGGGACCACGGGGATGAAAGTGAAAGGGGGGGGGTAAAGTAGAACGGCCCATTTCCCACGGGGACCAAGCAGAAACGAGATGGGTTAACAGGGACTCCCCAGAAGAGCTGTCAACAAGAGCCAGCCAGGCCCTGGAAGGAGAAGTTCTCGCGTCAGGGACTTCCCAGGAGGGGAACAGGAGCAGGGCTCCTGGGCCCCGTGGGCCTTCGGGGCTGTCTTCCCACCTGTCCTGGCCGCTCCTCCTCCAGACTCCATGCCCGCCACATCGCTCCCTGCTGCCCCTCAGGGAGAACCCTGATTCCTCTAGCCTGGCACTCAAAACCCTTGCCTCTAAGGCCCCCTCTTCCCTACCACGACTCATCCCGGGCTTCAAGCGGGCAGGGTGCTGGCAGCTCCTCGACGCCCCGTGCATCTGCCTTTCACGCCTTGGCGAGTCCTCTTTCAGCCACTCTACCCTCCGCTCTCCCGGCTGACTGTCAGCCTCCTACGCGATCTTCAAAACGCGGTTCTAATGTCATCTCCTCTCAGTCTCTGATCTCCCCAGTGAGTGAGAGCCACTCCTTCCTCTGGCTCCCGTCCCTTCCCCAGAGAACACGGCTTGGGATGTCCCATCCATTTGTTCTGTGCAACAGCTGGGCAGGGACTATGTGTTCTCAGCCACCACAGATCCCTAGGGACTACCCAGTGCCTTGCACGTAATGAGTGTTCTTGACCTGTGCTGTGTGGATGACTAAATGACAGAGAATGCTTTCGAGTGTCATGGGCTGTGAGGGTTACTGTTAGCAAGAAGACCTACCCTTACTGCATCCTCCAAGTTTACCTCTCATTATTTCTTTACATTAAGAGCCTCTTTCTTATATTAAGAGCCTTGAGAACTAAGACTGAATGTTTCCTTTCCCCCTCAGGACTGTTGCACATGCCATGCTCTCTGCCTAGAATACTTTCCCCTAGCTTCTTCATGTTCTCATCTTCAGGTGTCAACTTCAATGAAGGTGAAATGGCTTCTTAAAAGAACCCATCCATTGTTTTTGAAGTGCATCTACCTTGTGGCTCTCTGCACCACACAGGGCCATGTTTGTCTCCTCCATAGAAATTACAGGACTGCTTTAGTGACTGTCTCTACTTTTGGGTTTATGACCTATCTCTGCCTGGAACATCAGCCCCAGAGCCTGGGTAATTTGTCTGCTTATTCACCCAAGTGGTCCTAGTACACTTGGACACAGTAGGTGCTCGGCGAGTAGCCAGTGAGTAGCTGGTGAATAAGGATTGTGTGAAGAAGAGTGACCAAGAGTGACCATGCAGGGCCGCGCAAGGAGCAGCTCAGGAGGTGGCCTCTGAGAGGTCTGCTTCCCCATCAGCGTTGTCACTCTCCCCAGGAGCTCCCCCGCTCCCACCTAGGGCAACACCCTCAGTTTCAGAGTCTGTGTGACAGTGACTGCTGTCAGCAGATGGTGACAGGGACCTTGCAGTCAGGCCCTGGCTCTCCAGCATCACATGGTACATTCTCAGCTAAGCAGGGTTCTAGAGCTGGGCTGGGAAGACCTGGTCAAGCGGCCGTGAGTGGGAGACTCTGCCAGCAGCCCAAAATGGGTCCCGGCCCCTTGTGCCCAGCTGAGGTGTGGAAACAGGATCTAGGCACAGTGCCCATGTGTGCTGTGTGTTAGCAGCTTCATCAGGGGTGCCGGGCAGGGGGACGTGCCTGCCGTGTCCAGCCTGTGTGACCTCTCAGCTGATCTCCCTTGCAGGCCTGCAAATCCCTGCAGATTCAGCTTCCACGAGCCTGACCAACCTTCCCTCCCAGGACCTCTCTGTGCGACCTTGCTTGAATGGCGACAGGGCAGCCCAGCCCGGCCCCAGGACACTCCTGCCGTGCAGCCTTGCGTCAAGGGCAGCCCTGCTGGGACCCACCACCTCCCTGCAGTGGTGGCAGCTCCCTACACCAGCATGGCGGAGACAATGTAGAAGAAAGAAGACGCTTTAGACCTCGACAACATGCAGCCCCCGGGTCAGGAGCTGTGGCAGTGCTACCCGTCCTGGGCAAAGGAAGCTGAGTGTCACCAACCTGCACAGGAGAAAGTTAACAGGGACTCATCCCTGCCTACACCATCAGGGCCCTCGGCAGATGAGGGGATAGAAGCCCAGAGTCTTGACCACGGGTCACACAGCAAGGGGGCACTTGGGCTCCTTGCTTCCCCAGGGACCGTTCTGGTGGCTGGATCCTTGCTGGGGCCGCAGAGAGCTGCAGGCTGGATCCCTGATGCAGGTGTCCTGGCAGCTGGGGCCCCTACTGGGGCCCTGCCCAGCCCCGGGGAATATTCTCAGATCAGTGTAGAAGTTCCAAGTTTACTCAGAGCTCTCTTCTGAGCTGTCATGAAAAGTCCCTTTGGCCTGGGGCCAGGGCAGAGTGGGGGTGGTAACACCTGTGAGACATGGGGGGTGGGGCTCCTCCCAGTACCCCTTTCCAGCTCATGGGGTCTGGAGAAGCAGAAGAAGAAGGGCAGTGGGCAAGAAGACCCCATGCTCAAGAATGTGCTTGTTCCCTTGTCTTGTGGCTTTCTTCTCTTTCTGTCACAATGTCCTCCTGGGTGACCCTAGAAAATGCCCCTCTATCTCCAATCCTCAGTTTCCCCATCTGTCAAAGGAGTGTGAACCACATAAGATCCATCATTAGTTGAGGGCTCTACAAGCTGGTGTTCCAACCAGAAATAAGACTATTATTACCAAAAGTACTTAAAGTAAAACCTAATAGTTACCCCCCTTTTTCTCTTTCTCTCTCCCCCTCTCTTTCTTTCTCTTTCTATCTCTATTTGCCCATCTTTCCCTCTCTTTTGCAGTACTAGAGACTGAATTCAGGGCCTTCACGCTGATTTACATCCTCAGTCTTTTTTATAAAAAAATTTTTTTATTTTGAGACAGGGTTTTACTAACTCCTAAATTGTCCAGGGTGGGCTGGAACTTGCGATCCGCCTGACTCAGCCTCCTGGGGTGCTAGGATTATAGGTATGAGTCATCAAACCCAGATTAGCTACTGCTTCTTGAGAGCCACCTGTGGATCACTGCAAAGCACTGGTCCTCATCACAGCACCGGCTTGTGCTCTGGGCACCCCAGGTGCAGGCCTTGGAGTAACCGCCCAGTCAACACGTGTGTGTCACAGCCTCCCGAGGAGGCCACAGCCTACTCACGCTCCTATTGGCCTTCTGACGGGAGGTTCTCGCTCTGCTTCATAGGTGATTTCCTCTTATCGCAGGTGAGGCCACAGGGCACAGAGGCTGGGGGCTCACTCAGGGTCACACAAGCAATAAATTGAGGTTCTGGGACTTTAACCCAAGTGAAGCTCATTCCCAAGTCCCAGCTCACAAGCAGCTCCCTCCCTCTGCCCCACCCCACAATCCCAGGGCCTGGGCTCTGAGGGCCAGGAGCACTGCTCCTGCCTGCAGGGACCTGGGGCACAGACAGGAAGGACCTCTCCTGTCCTGCACGTGTGTAGGTCCCCAGCACCAAGCGTCCTTGGGGCTGCAGAGAAGTCAGTGCCTCCCCAAACTGGGGGCCTGCTTTCCGCTGTCCATCTTCTCCCCTGCTGGTCTCTGCCGCCTCCTTCTCCTCCTCCATCTCTTTCTCCCTCTCCCTTTCTTAGCCTCTGTAGGAACCTGGGCCCACAGGCCGCCTCCTGCCATGCATGCTCTCCTTTCCCTCCTTGGCGGGGTTGTGCAAGACGTGCACACTGGCTGGGGCGGGATGGGTAGGACCTTCTGCAGAGCCCACCATGGGTACCTGTGGCATGGACCTCTCTGCTGCAGGCCACTCATCACTGGGATTGGATTGGATACCCTGCCATCAGGACCCCCCCCCCTTTTTTTTTTGTACCAGGGATTGAACTCATGACCTCACGCTTGCTAGACAGGCACTTAAGCCACTGAGCTAAATCCCCGACCCCAACACCCCTTCTTAAAAGTGGCCAGGCCAGGAGTCCCCTTTTTGCCTTATACTGTCCCACAGGCTGTTCCTCATCATCATACAGACTGGGGCACAATTCTAGCCCTGCATCTCCCAGTCACAGTCAACCTGGGACCAAAGTTGTCCTGACTGAGCCTTAGTCTTACCATCTGTGAAACTGGCTGCATGAGGTCACCAGCCTCACCCTATGCTTTGAGGCTCTGGAGGATTCTCAAGCACCTCCAACCTGGTGGGCACTGGTACTAGAAGGAAGGAGCCGCAGAGCCAGGAAAGGGAGGGCCACCGTTACAGAGTGTGTCCCCATACCTTTGACTTGCTTCCCTCTCCATGGGCTCCCCAGGGTGCAAACTTCCCCCCACAAAGGGACAGGATGTCTGCAATTCTAGCTTTCACATTATGCCTGCAGATCTTGCAAGCAGCCCCACAGTGTGGCACTGCCTTTGCCCCCATTTTACAGATGGGCATGCTGAGGATGGAAGGGAAGCATTCTGTCAGTGATTTTGTCTGTTTCTTCCTTTCCTGTGCTTCAAACCTCAGCCTCCATGAGCCTCCTGGCTCCCCTCTCCTCCACACAGGAGAGAGAGGAGGAGAGAAGCAGACAGGTCTGCACGTTCAACCAGCTAGGAGCTGAGGGGCCAGGCTTCGCCCTCTAGGTTTCCCTCGCTCCACCATGTGCTCTAAAACCTTGCCAGCCCCAGGAAGGTGCAGATGTCCTCCGAGGAGCAGCCCTGTCGCTTTTTTAATAACCTGGGACAGCTTCCTATGCTCCTGCCAAGCACAAATTTGTCACCTCTTTGTCAGGTCCTAAGTCCTCACCCTGTACACCTCCTCCCCAGCGTCTCCCCCGGGAATGAATCTGTCCGTTTCTTCCCTTTCTGTGCTTCCAGCCTCAGCCTCCACCAGCCTCCCGACTCCCCTCTCCCCGACATATGAGAAGCTTTGCCTCTTCCCACCTGATCCCAGCCTGGGGTTCATGAGAAGGATGAGAAGCCAGCTGTGGGGTCATCCACTGTGACTGCCCACCCCACCATAAGCTGGCTGAGCGACCTGAGGAAGACCACCTTCCTTCTCAGGTGAAATGACCACACCAACCCCACTTGAAGGAATAGGTTAAATAAAGGTGATAAAACATGGAAGCTGGCACCATGGCCATGTCCCTCCCCACTGAAATGAGCCTCCCCGAAGTACCAGTCTCTTCTTGTATGCCTGTCCTTGCCTGGAGTGGCTGTCTACATCCAGGTGACTGTCACCTCACATTTGGCCAGAACTGCTTCTAGTCTGCACAGGCGAGGGTCAGCCCAGCCATGCCCCCGCCCCCCCTCCCCCAGGCCTCCTGAGAGGATTTTAGTCATTCTGAGCTGGGCTAACAGGACTCCAGCTTGGGCCTGACTTCATGACCCTTCTGTGCTGTCCCCAGCAGTGACTTGGGCTCCTCAGAGCCCTCCCACCTGCTGCTGTGAGCGATGCTGCAGGTCAAGCCCAGCTCTCAGAGGGGCAGAGATGGTAACCTGCCCCCGGGGAATGACAGTGGCCGCAGTCCAGTTACCTGCTGCTTCCGTGTGCTCAGAAGTCCATTCTGTGTGCAGGGGACAATCTGGTGGCCTCCTGGGGGTGAGCTGGGTTGGGGGTGGAGGTGGGAGATGAGGGTCTGAGGAAGCCAGTCTGGGGTAAGAATCCACAGCCAGTCCGAGCCACCAGACACTCACCCAGACTGAGAGACAGCTGGGCTTCTGAACAGGTGTCCCCGGCAAGGAACGCAGTGACAGAGATAACCAGACAGAAGGAGGAAGGAGCTCCACAGGGACCAGTTAGCTGCACCCGGGCTGGACAGACAGGTAGGCAGACAGATACATGGAGAGCGTGTGACTGGCCGTCAGTCACACAGGGAGGGAAGCAGGACACCAAGCCTGAGTCCCCCACTGCCGCTGGCCAGCCTCTGCCGTCCCTGAAGCGGGGCGGGGAGGAGGATGTGGTGAGGCTGCCGCCCCGCCCCCTGCAGGCTCCTCCTCAGAGCTCGCCAAAGGTCACCTGTTAGGGAAACTCTGGGGGTGTGACATCTGCCTCTTGGGGCCAGATGACATCACCCCACAGGCCTCACACTGTGTCTGGAGGCAGGCAGTGTGGCTGTGAGTCCCCTCTTCTCTCTGATGGGGAGACCAGGTGGGGGTGTGTGAAGACATGGCGCATCCTGCCGACTGCCCTGCGGTCTAGTCCAAGCCCAGCTCACAGGGAACGGGGAGGCCCAGTCCTGAGTCCAGCCCAGGTCACGTGAAGCCTCTCCCCCGACAGCTGAAAGTGTCTCTGGTCCCTTGTCTACCTGCCTGCCCTGTAGATCCATGAGTTTGGGACCCTTTCTCCTGTGACTCAGACCCTCCCGTCTGTCTCCCTGGGGTCCAGTCTCCTACATCAGCAATACAAAGTGCTGGGGATATAACAGTGTGAAGGCCCTTGGTTCAGTCCCCATCAGGGAGTGGGGACAGAAAAGAACAAAGAACTCAGGGGCAAAGATCAGCTATCTCCTGCCCAGGGACCTTAAAAGAGGGAGAACAAACAAATGGCTCCCATCGCCACCACCACCATGACCCCCACGACCCCCGCCTTGCCGTGCATAGGCACCCACATGATCTCCTTTTATCCCACAAAACCTCCAGGAAGACGAGCCACGCAGAGGCTGAGGCTAGGAAGAGCGGAACATCCTCAAGGCCACACAGTGTCGGAGCTGGGATTTGAACCTGGGGGCCTCTGATTCACGGGCTTGCCTAGGCTGAGGGCTGAAGCCGGATGAACCGTTCTCAGGGTGGGCGGGATGTGTCACACAAGCCTCCTCTCCCTGTCTGACTCATTTTTGGGAAATACATTGCAGCAGGTCCACATGACCACTCCAGAAAAGAGAGAACAACACATCTGTTTATCTATCCCACCCCCCTTCCCTAGCTGTTTGAGGAACTCAGCACGAATTCCCCTGGGGTGGATTGGGAGGACTTCTGCCCTGTGGACGGAGTGCCTCCTCCCAACTGCCCCACATCTCAGGGTCTCTGGAGGACAATTTTGGCAGGCTGTCAGCTTTCTTTTCTCTCTTTCTCTTAGTCTTCAAAGTGAATCTTCTGATCTCGGGCCCTGGAATTAGCAGTGGCTGAAAAGTCCAGAGAAGGAATAGCAAAGGTGTTGATATCTGTGAAAGCTCCCTGTCAGATTTTTAAGGACCGTGACACAGTCTCTGCTGGGTCTGGTGGGGTGCACACATAGCCTAGCACTCCAGGAGACCAAGACAGGGGAATGGCAAGTTTCAGGCCAGCCAGGATAACTTAGCGAGACCCTATCTCCAAATAAAAAAATAAAATGGGCCGGGGATGCAGCGCAATGGAGAGCACCCTTGAGTTCCACCCTCAGTGTCTCCCATCCTCCAAAAAGCACTATCTCAAACCTCAAAATCACTCAAGAAGACAACTACGATCGTTGTCTTTTGTTTGTTTATTTGTGTGTTTGTTTTTATTTTTTGAGACAGGGTCTCACGCTGTAGTTCGGTCTAGACCTGAACTCACTATGTAGCCCAGGTTGGCCTTGAACTCGCAGTGATCCTCCTGCCTTGGCCTCCTGAGTGCTGGGATAACAGGCCTGCCCCACCATGCACGGTGTCATCATCATCTTTATTGTCATTGTGTTATATTCGCTGTGTTACCGATGAAAATGAGAGCCTCAGGGAGATGAAATGACTTGTGTTCCCTCCTTCCTTTCTCCACCTTTTCTCCCTCTTTCTCTCTCTCCTTTCTCCTCACCAAAATTACTAAGCAGACCCTTGTCTGTGGGAACAGACACTTCACAGAAATAGACACAGTGCGACAGCCTTCCTTGAGTGTATTATTCTTGAGGGGAGAGACAGACACAGCAGACAAAGTGTATTGTGAATAAGCAGTAAGTGTGTATTGTGCTCGGTGTCATAAAAAACTGACAGGAGGTCAGGGCTGTAAAACATAGACAAACCGGACCCTAAGAAGGAGCCCAACATGGGGACACTGTTTCAGGCAGGAGGACCAGCTGGTGCAAAAATAGTGAGGTGGGAAAGAATGTGACTTGCTCCAGGAACCTGGGAACAGGGCAGGGAAGGGAGAGGACAGGCAGAAAAATGACAGGAGGTGATCACAAAGTCACATCTTGTGCAGGCCCCATGGGACATTGCAAGACCTAGCAAGGAGGGTAGATTTTGCTCCAATGGAAACAGGAAGTCATTTGAGGTTTTCGACGGATGCTTAATTCAATTTATTACGTATCTAAAGGGGGATCGGGGTTTGAGGTGGGCAGTGGGTGAGGAGCAGCACTTAGTCCCTAGAGAACATGCAGATGGTTTTGGAGCTGTAAATTTACCAGTTGCCATAATCATGTCCATCAGGATGAACATGAGCCCACCCAAAGGTAGATGTGTCTTCAGAGGGGGTCCCTCTGGCTCTGCACACAGCTCACTGTGGTCCTGTCACTTTGGAAGGGATATGTGATCAGACCTCCACAGCCTCCCAACCATCCGAGCACCACTCAGAGCTGACCAGTGGAGAGGAAGTGGCCACGTCTGCATTTTAGGCAAGTGGCCTCCTGCGGACAAAATAATAGAGACAACTTCTCGTTCAGCCCATTTCTTCTTTTCCGTTTTGTCAACATCTTGGTTGAGGTATGATTTACATAAGATGCAGTCACCAGAAGTATACAATTCAATTATTTTTGATAAGTTTAACCAATAGTACAGCTCTCACCAGAATCTAATTTTGCAAAATTTCCACCATCCCAAAGAGACCCCTTGTGCCTCTCTGTGGCCTCTATTCCCAGTCCCACACTCCCATCTATGGGATTTGTTTTGGTTTGGTTTGGTTTTTGTTTTTTTGAGACAAAGTATCACTGTCATTCAGGCTGGTCTTGAACTCGCTGTATAGCCCAGGCTGGCCTTGAACCCTAAGTGATCCTCCTGCCTCAGAGGCTCTTGAGTGCTAGGATTCCACTCTTTGGCTTTTACTGGTTTTCTTTTTTCTTTGATGAGAATTGATGAGAATTTCACACAAGTTGGTCATAGATTATGTTGTCTTTTGTGTCTGGCTTCTTTCACTCAGTGTAACACGTTTGAGGCTGAACTGTGTTGTAGCATGTGTTGGTATGACATGCATTTTTATAGCTGAATACTGTCCTGTTGTATGGATATGCTATAATGTTTATCTAATCATCAACTTGTAGACTTTTATATTTTTATTTGATAGCAGGGTTCAAACTCACAACCTTGTGCTTGCCAGGCAGGTGCCTTTGCCGTTGAGCTATATCCCCAGCTGGTAGACATTTTAAATTGTGTAAACTTTTACTCTATCATGAATAAAACTTCTATGAACAGTGGCATACAAGTCTTTGTGCAGACAAGCATTGTCAACCCTCTTTGGCATACACCCAAGAGTGACATTATTAGGTTATTTGATAATTTTATGTTCACTGCATTTGACACTGTTTTCCCCAGAAACTGAACTATATTACATTCCTACCAACACTTATCTTCTCAACACTTATTTTCCTTCTTTTTTTAAATAAAAGCTATCATAGTGGATGTGGTTTTGTGCATTTCCGTAACAGCTAATGACAAGTAACTTTTCACGTGCTTAGTAGTTGTATATTTTCCTTGAAAGAATGCATCTTGGTTAGTTTTCTCTCATTGTTGAGACAAAATCCCTGATGCCCAAATTGGAGCAAGGGAAGGTTTATTTCTTACAGTTTTGGGAGTTTCAGTCCATACTCAGCTGGCTCCAAGGCAGGGTGGTGTGGCAGGGCAACCGTTCATGACGACCGCAAACAGTAAGAGAGAACAGAGCAAAAAAAAAAAAACATGTCTTATACCCACCCTTACACTGTGTCATGGTTTACGTCACTGGCCCCCAAACTTCATGGAATTGTGGATGGGACCAAATCCAGCATTGTGATTGGTTCATTGTCTAGCGCTTGGATTGGTGGTGTGAGTGTTTCACCTGCCCAGGGGTGGAGCCAGGATATGATGTAACAGGGGAAGAAGGCGTGTCTCTCTCTTTCTGGTTTATGCCTTGCTGTTTGCAGCAGCCATGAACTGTAGCCCCGCCATGCCACCCTGCCTTGGAGCCAACTGAGTATGGACTGAAACCTCCAAGAACTGTAAGAAAAAAACCTTTCCTTCCCTAATTTTGGGCATCAGATATTTTGTCTCAACAATGAGTAAAAAGTAACTAAAACACACTGTATGCCAGCTCCACCCCTGGGTAGGTGCAGCACTCACACTACCAATCCCAGTGCTAGACAATAAACCAATCATGAACACTAGATTCAGCAGAGTACATGATTGCATGAGGCTTGCGGTGGTGGTGGTGGGGGCATCTAGACACAAACCATAAGGGAATGTCTATGCAAGTTCTTTGCCAATTTTTAAACTGAGTTACTTGTCACTTGTTGGGTGGTAAGAGGTTTTTTATATATTCTGGATACTTGATCATTATCTGATATATGATGTGCAACTATTTTGCCCACTCTTTGGATTATCTGTTCATTTTTTCTTTCTTGATTTTTTGTTTATTGTTTGTTTGTTTTTGAGGCAGGGTCTCACTGTGTATTGGCCTTGAACTCAATTATGTAGCCCACACTGACTTCAAACTCATGGCAATCCTCCCACCTCAGCCTCCCAAGTGCTGGGATTACAGGCATGAGTCACCATGCCCCTTCATTTTATTGATAGTATGCTTTTATATCTTTGTGAAATGTGATTTAATGCCTTTTTTCCTTTTTATTGATACTTTGGTGTCTATCTAATTCATTGCCAAATTAAAGTCACGAAGATTTCACCATGTTTTTTTCTAAGAGTTTTATTATTTTAGCTCTTATATTTAGATCTAAAATCCATTTTACATTGATTTTTATATATGGCATGAAGTAAAGGCCTCTTGTATATGCCCCAGACTGTTTGTTAAAAACACCATTCTTTCCTCACTGAATTATCTTGACCTTGTCAGAAATGAAAATATATAAGTTTACATCTAGACTCTCAATTCTAGTCCATTGATCTATATGCCTATCCTTGTGCTTATATCACACTGTTTTGAGTATTGTAGCTCCATCATAAGTTTTGATATTGAAAAGTTTAGCTTTCCAATTCTTGTTCTTCTAAAACCCTTGTGGCTATTCCAGGTCACTTCCAATTCCACTTGATTTTTAGTTTCAGATTTTTTATTTAAAAAGCAAGGGAGCACTGAGATTTTGATAAGAACTTACAGAATCTACAGATGATCTCCTTCTTGGATTGTTTATTGCTGGTACATAAAAATACAATTCAATTTTGTGTGCTGATCTTGTACCCTACCATTTTGAAGTTGTTTACCTACTGTAGTAATTCCTTTGGGGATTTTTCAGGATAGTTGTATACTTAAGATCATGTCATTTGACCATGTCAAATTTTTCCACATTCAAGAAGCATCTTCCTTTCCAATTCAGAAGCTTTTTATTTTTTTCTTGCTGAATTGTTCTGATTAAAACCTACAGTACAATATCGACTGGCAGTGGTGAAAAGTGGTACGAGCGTTTCCAGTCTTAGGGGAGAAGCCTTAAGTCGTACACCTACTGCGATGATGTTAGCTGTGGGTTTTTCACACATGACCTTTATCATGTAGAGGAAGTTTCCTTTTACTGCTAGTTTGCTGAGGGATTAAGTATAAAATTTTGATTTGAGTTGTGTCAAATTATTTTTTGTATCCACATAAATAATCACATGGTGTTTTTATTTTTGAATCTATCAAAATGCTTTTCTGCACCAATAAAATGATAATGAAAGGGTTTTTTTGTCAAATGTTTTTCTGAGTTAAGACAGATGATCATGTAGGTTTTCTATCCTTTCTTTCTATCAATATTGTATACTGTGTTGACTTCTATGGTGAATCACCTTTGTATTTCTGAGATAAATTCTAGATAATCATATTATATAATCTTTGTAACATGTAGGTTCAGTTTGCTGGTGTTTTATTGAGGACTTTGCATCTAAATGGATAAAGAATGTTGGTCCGTAGTTTCTTTTTTCCTCGTGAAGTCTCTTGATTGAACATCATAAGATGAGTTAAAAGTGTTCCCTCCTCTTCTATTTTGCAGAAAAGCTTGAGGACTGAGGTTAGTTCTTTAACTTTTTGGTTGGCACAACTATATTCTAGCATTCTGGGTGGTTGAGGCAGGAATAGCTCAAATTCAAATCCAGCCATGACAACATAGTAACCTAGAGAAATCCTGCCTCAAAATAAAAAAAAAAATTAAAGAGGGACTTGGCATGTAGTCTGTTGCAAAGGCTCTTGGTTCAATTCCCAGTACTGCAAAAATAAAATAAGGGAAAATAAAATAGATGGTCAGTAGAATTTCATCATCTGAAACTGACTTTCCTTTGTTGGGAGACTTTTTGTTTTCAATTCAACTCTATTTGTCATATGTTTATTAAAAAATTTTTTTGCTTTAAGTCAATCTTGATAACTGGTATTAGCAAAACTTTGGTTGTTAAGTCTCCAACTATTATGCACTATTCCTAAAACCTGTCTGTTTCATCTGGATCATCTAATCTATTGGCATACAACTGTTCATAATATCCTCATGATGTTTTAAGCTCTGTATGGTTGCTGTAATGTTTTCCTTTCCCATGTTTGATCTCAGTTACTTTCATTGTCTCTCTTTCTTCCTTGGCCATACTAAAGATTTGTCACTCTTTCCAAAGAAACAACTCTTGGTTTTGTCAACTCTCCACATCAGTGTTCTGTATTTTTTTTTCTTCCCTAATCTTTAATGTTTACTTCCCTCTGCTAACTTTGGGTTTCATTTTCTCTTCTATTTCTAGTTCCTCAAGAAGTACAGTTAAGCTATTGATTTGTAATCTTTCTTATTTCTAAATAAAGGCACTTATGGCTGGTTGTGGTGGTGCATCCCAGCACTCTGGGAAGGTGAAGCAGAAGTATTGCAAGTTTGACTCCAGCCTGGGAAACTTAGCAACTTAGCAAGACTCTCCAAAAATAAAAAGGGGTAGGGATGTAACTCAGTTGAAAGGCCCTGTATTCAATCCTCTGTACTGCAATAAATAAATAGTATTTATAGCTATACATTTCCCTCTTAACACTGCTTTTTACTACATTTTATAAGTTCTGAAATGTTGTTCTGTTAGCTTTCTGCTGCTATGACAAAATACCTGAGGAAACTTATTTTAAAAGAAGGAAAAGTTGATTTGCATTCAAGAGTTATGGAGGCTTCAGTTCATGGTTATCTCCATTGTATTGGGGCTGGTGGTGATGCAGAGCACCATGGCAGAAGCATATAGTAGCCAAGAAGCACACAGACAGACAGACGGACAGACAGACAGAGACTGGGTTCTACTGTCCCCTTCAGATGTGACCCCAGTGACCTGAAGACCTGACTCCCTCCCCCTTGGGTTCTACCCCCTAAAGGTTCCACCACCTTCCAACAGTGCCACTGGCTGTTGCACAGGGTACCCCACTCCCAGCTACAGACAGATGCCACCTATAGCCCATTAGGAACCAGGCTGCAGAGCGTGTGAGTGGCTGGCCAGCAAACAGAGCTCCACCTGTATTTACAGGTGGTCACCATGGCTAGTGTTATGGCTTGAGTTCTGCCTCCCCTTAGATCTGCTGTGGCATTAGATTGTTTGAAGAGCACAAATCTTGCTGTGAACTGTGCATACAAGAGGCCATTCTGTGCATGTCTTATGAGAATCCAATCCCAAAACTATTCCTCTCCCTCTCTCAGCCATGGAAAAATTATCTTCTGCAAAACTGGCCCCCATGACAAAAAGGTTGGTGATCACTGTTTGGAAAACATTTAAAATACAAGCCATAATAGTCGTGTTTTTATTGTCATTTGTCCTAAGTACTGCCAAATTTCTCTTGTGATTTCTTGTGATTTGACCCATTCTGGGTTAAGAGCATGCTAGTTAATGTCTAATTATTTGTAAATTTCCCAGTTTTCCTTCAACTGTTGATATCTACCTGTCTTTTGTTGTTGGCAGAGAAAATACTTCAAATGATTTCAGTCCTTTTACATTTATTAGGTCTTGTTTTGTGACTCAGATATGGTCTGTTCTGTAGAATACTCAACATGCCCTTCACGGCCCTGGCTATTCCTGGGTGGAGAGCATTATCTACATCCTGTGCTCTGGTTGCTTTATAGCATTGTTCTGGTTTTTCTACTTCCTTACCAGCCTTCTGTGTAGGTGCTTTGTACACTATAGAAAGTGCCTTACTGAAATCTTCAACTGTGATTTTAGAACTGTACACGTCTCCATTCTGTCAAGAATTGATTGCTTCAATGTTTTGGGACTTTGATGTTTAGTGCATGTACAAGGTATGACTGAAAAATTATGGTGAATGTTTAAAGTTTAAAAAATTATTACGGTAAAAAGCATATTGCCATTGATGTCCCTCAAAATATTCCTTGTAGCTTTGAAAACACTTATCCCATCATTCTTGCCGCTCTCTGAAGCAGTTCTGGAAGTCCTCTTTTGTGAGAGTCTCCACGAGGTGTGACAATAAAAATATGGTGAATGCTGCCACCATGTGCTATCCAACAAAAAGTTGGGCTTTTCAAAATATTATGGTGTGTCCTTATCCACTGTACACATCAGAACTGGCACCCGAGACTTCTGGCTTTTCCCCAAGGTCAAAAGGGTCATGGAAAACAAACATTCTTAACTGATTCATGACAGTACAACTAAAGACACTCACTAAAGAAGACTTCCAGAACTGCTCTAGAAAGCCGTGAGAATGAGGGATAAAGGTACTCAAAGAAAGAAAGAGGGTTTTGAGGGGGATTAACTGGAATGTATCTTTTACTGTAATAAATTCAAAAGTTATAAGCGTTTACTATAATTTTTGATCATAGTTTGTGTGCTTATGATTGCTATATATTCTTGGTCAATCAATACATTTATCAACATATAATGTTATTTCTAGCTATTTTTTACTTATAGCCTAATATACAGGATAATAATAGCTCTCTCTTGGTTGCTATTTACACAGAATATCTTTTCACTCTTTCAGTTTTCTACTTAATAAACTAAATCTCTTATATCCTCCTAGTTGGAGTCACTGAACTTCTCTCATGTGGATATTCATGCATCTCTTTAGAGCCGAGAAGCATTTGGTCATTATTCAAATATTCTTTCTGGCCCTTTATTTTTCTCCTCTGCTTTTGGCTCTCTCTCTCTCTGTCTCTGTCTCTCTGTATGTCTCTTTCTTTCTCAGAGTTTGAGACATGGTCTCACTACGTGGTTCAGGTGGGCCTTGAACTTACTAGGTAGCCCAGGCTGGCCTCAAACTCATGGTGATCTTCCTGCCTCAGCCTCCTGAGTGCTGGGAGTATAGGTGTGCATCACCAAGCCTGGCCAGACTGTATAATTGAATTTATCTGTCTTCAAATGCTCTGATTTTTTTCTGCCTGATCAAATCCAGTGTTGAAGCCCTCTAGTAAACTTCTTTTCAACTATTATACTTTAAACTCCAAGTTTTCTATTTGCTTCTTTTAAATAATTTCTGACTCTTTATTGGTGTTCTCTAAATTATACCTAATTCTGGTGTCCCTTAGGCCTTCATTCATGGTTAGCTTTAGTTCTTTGAGAATACTGAAGGCTATTTACGTAATGTCTTTGTGCACCATTTCAGTATCCGGTTTTCTTCAGCAGCAGCTTCTACTTCTTTTATTACCCCTTGAGTAGACTGCATACCTTGCAAATTTTTGTTGAAAACAGGACCCTATGAATATTATAGCAGGAGAACTCTGAAAATCAAGTTCTCCATCCTCTTGTCCACCATGCTTCTGCCTTCCACTTGTTTAGTGACCTGTTTTGCAAAGACAATCTTCCTTGAGCAGTCTTAGGAATGTGCCCATTCTACTATCTCAGCAGTGATCCATCAAGACTCCCTACGTGTCTGAAGCCAAAAAGGAAAACAAAACAAGTAGTACCCTCCCGGTCTTTGCAGGCTGCCCGGAGCTGGCACAGCCTCCACTTTGCCTTGGCTTTCTCTTCCTTAGGCAGAGCCCAGACCTCAGCCAAAGCCAGGGTCCTCTCACATCTTTCAGTGCGAGTAACAGCTCTGGACAAATGTGCTACACTCCAGAGTGCTCCTTGTTAAGGTTTAGATCTAAAATGTTCCCTAGTATCCAGGCCATGGCCTTGGATCACCAATATCCTGCTCAGAGGTACAATGACAGAACAAAATATACGCAAAATATATACACTATAGTTACAAAAGGTGCCAAGATGGTCAAAGCCCAGTGATGGGCCGGGACCGTGAGGCATGGCGTCCTTGGCTTTTATCAGGTGCACAGCTTGGTTGGGGTGGGGTGCTGGGGGGCTGCAGGAAGCAAGCGCTGAGGGTGAACTGCTGACGCGGTCAAGGTTGAGGAACTGAGGAATGACACATTTTTGGTAAATCACACAAGAGCAGATCATGGCTAACTGGTAACCTGACTGTCTGCTAACTGGATTACTGAGCTGATGGAATTTACAGAGTCAAGTCCTCAGCTGCCACGTTATCTTGCTTTGAGGCACCAGGACTTCACAGGCTGTTTGCTGGCCTCAGCTCTGGGATGGTTCAAAGATTAATCTGTCCCTAATCCAACTGGGGTCTTGCCATAAGTCACACGGGCCTAGGACAGAGTCTCGATTTACTTTTGTGCCATATTTATTAATATTAATTATCGTTTGCTCTATACCGCACCAGGCTGGTCCTCAGCACCTCAGAGGCTTTTGTGTTCAGGGAGGGGCTTCTGAAGAGTAACTGGGTCATGAGGGCACTGTGCTCACCAGTGAGTTAATTTACTGAATGTCAGGAGGTGAACACTTGGGGGAACAGGCCAGGAAGGTCACCAGGGCATGACCTAAAAGAGTGGATCCCTGTCCTCAGCTTCTCCTTTCTCTTTCTACTTCCTGGCTGCCATGGGTGGAGCAGTTTTCCTCCACTGTGCCTTTCCACCATGATGCTATTTCCTCTCCCTCCCCCCTCCCCCACCCCTCCCCCTGAAACTCATGGTAATCCTCCTGCCTCAGCCTCTGAGTTCTGGAGTTATAGGTGTGTGCCACCATGTCCAGCATCACCGGAAAGTTCTGCCTTTGAGCCAACCAGCTGTGGCCAGAAACCACTGAAACCGTGAACCAAATAAATCTCTCCTTTTTTAGGCTGTAGGTGTCAGCTTTGTCCCAGAGACCGGAAATGGACTGGCATGCTCCGTATACATGGAAGCACCTCAGCGTCCTTAAGCCTTCTCCTTCACCTCCTCCTGCCCTGGTCTTCTGCTGTTTGCTCTGTCTGCCATCCCTTGTCCCAAAGATGTCCCAGCTTCATGAGACAAGGGATGGCAGACAGAGCAAGTGACTCTCCAGTGGCTGTAACATTATACGCTGAAAAGATTATCTTTTCCACACTGAATTACTTTGACACCTAGCCTGATAATTAATGGACTGTAACTGTAGGGATTTATTTCTGGACCTTATCTGCTGACCCTTTGTTTTTTATGTCTCACCCTATGTTGGGACCACGCTGTCTCTATTACTGTCGCTTTGTAATAAGTTTTGAAATTGGAAAGTAGAAGTCCTCCAACTCTGTGCTGCTTTTTCAAGATCGCTTTGACTATTCTGGGTCCTTTGCATTTCTGTTATACATTTTAAATTCCATGTAAATTTCAGCTAATTGATTTATGCAAAGAAACCTGCTGGGGCTTTGACAGGATTGCTTTGAATCTGTAGATAAGTTTGAGAAGATTTGTAATCTTAACTATACTGATCCATGGCCATGGTCTGTCTGTCTCTCTCTCTCTCTCTCCCTCTCTCTCTCTTCATTTATTTAAATTTATTTAGATCTCTTCAAATTTTTCTCAAACTATCCATTCATTAGTCATTCATTTTCTTAAGTTAATTATTGTATTGTGATAAAAGTCACATACAATTTGCATTTTAAGCTTTTTTAAGTATACGGTTCAATAGTGTCAGCTCATCCACTCCCTTGGCAGGTCCAGTGTTGTAGGGACAGTACTCTGATGGACAAAATGGTCTGCTGAGGAGCAGAGTTGAGAAAGGACAGGGGACATTTCACTGGGAACAAAGAAAGGAGACACCTAGGGATCATGGCAGGAGGCCTGGGTTATCCACACGGTGTGGCTGAAGCTGGGAATGTTCTTTTCACTCAGTCACCCTGATACAACATGTTTATTTCAAGAACAATAGCTGCAAATGAAGGGAAACTATTAACTACACCCTCCATGATGAGTCACAGAGGGAATACCTTCTCCTGCCCAGAGCTCCCCTTGGTTTGAATATGGCTCTGGATATCATCTGAGCAGATGATAAGAATGTCCCAGAATTTTCTAGCTTCCTTCTCTAGTGGGCTGATGGATTCCCTGACTATTGATCACATCAGTTGTTGATGGGCACATATACTTTAGTTAGGTTTTCTCTAAGACCAGGGTTGGAGTACAAGTAGCAGACTGAGGCGGTGGTTCTGGGAACCCCTGTGGATGGTGGGGAAGGGAGGCTGAGACAGATAGGCACCTAACCAGGGGTTTTAAAGACAGGTGATTACTCTGGGCAATTTCCTGAGTTTCCTCCTCCTGCAGCCCTGGCATAGAACATACCCACTAGGTGTCCCAACTGAAGAAGAAGAAAGCTGGGGCATTTCTTCTCTGAGACTTCCCTGTCATTAGTCTAGGGCTCTTTCCAGAGTAACTTTTTGGCACTTGCAAGTCATGTGTCCCCACCACCACCACCAAATTAAGCCTGCTGGAAAGATTAGCGTGTATGTGCAGTAAGATGCTCTAGTGTAAAGAGCTCAGGAGTTAAAAGTGAGACTCCAACAGCCGCTGCAAGACAAATGCCAGCGAACACAGGTTGTCTTCCAGCCTCTGTCTTACTCTTCCTCCTCCTATCAGAATCATGGCGCTGTTCTGGATAGCAACATGCCAGCCAGTAGAGCTCGTCTCAGCCCCATTGAAGATGGGGATGGGAGTGTTCAGACAGAGCTTCTGGAAGCACCTTCTGGTCCTTCCATTCCTCCCTTTTCTACATCTTTCTCCTGCCTAATATGTAGATGTGATGGCTGGAGCTCAAGCAGCCATTTGGATCCAAAGGGAAGGACTAAGAAAATCATTGAGATCTCAGGCTTAATATGGAGTTTTATAGTTTGGAACTACACTGTTCCAACCTGATCTAAATCAGCCCAACACAAATGCCAGCTGATGGGCTGACCGGGTTATGTGAGTACTAGCTTCATCATCAGTAGATTAATCAATGATGAGTTCATAGCTGAATGGGTTACAAGACAGTCTAGCCTAGAGGAAGAAGGAGTTACTCGAGCATGATCTTGGGGGTGGATCTTGTCCGCAGACCTTTCCTCTTTGGCTCTTTTGTTCTTTCTTTCTGTGCTTCCTGGCTGCCGTGAGATGAACAACCTTCCTCTGTTATACTCTTCTGTTGTGTTTCTACCTTATAACAGCCCTAAAAGCAGTGAAGCCCACTGTCACTGGGCTGTAACCTCTGAAACCATGTGCCAAAAGAAAAGCTTCCTGTGTGGAGCTGCTGTTCAAGAGTATTTGCTCATAGCAACCATCAGCTGACACATCTGTGGGCCACGAGCGTGAGCGTTGGCAGCCGCTTGCCTCCAGACTGCTCCCCACACAGAGCAGACCCCTCTCTGGGTGAGGGGTGAGGAATGTGACTAGGCAGGGGATCTGAAGGCCAAGTCACTTTGCTGCTTGATTCTGCAATCCCAGCCCTCTGGGAGGCTAAGGCAGGAGGATTGCAAGTTCAAGCCCAGCCTGGGTAACTTAATGATTTAATGAGACCCTGTCTCAAAATTGAATGATTTTTTTTAAAAAAGTGGACCGGGAATGTGGCTTAACATCCTGGGTTTGATTCCCAGTACCAAAAAATAAACCAATAAAAAGAAGAAACCCTCAAGGGCTGAAGCCACTGAGATTATTCTGTTACAGCAGTCACATGTTACAATACCTGAATGTAACTCCTAAGCAGACACACAGCTCACGTAACTATCAAAAAGAAGTTTTTGAATACAAAAGAAGTTTATTTGTATATAAAAACTGGTGATGTGATTTATGGTAGGGGTAACTAAGTGTGCTAGGTATAGAAAATACTGGTAAAATTGAGATGAATCAGGAAAAGAAAATTGAACTAATCATTTTCAAGGTGTCTATAAAACAGAATGCATCATAGCTATTAAAACACATAGTACATTTGTATATAAATGTAGATGATATAGAAATATCTCCTCTTTATTTTAAATTGAAAGGAATAAAGTGAAGAAAATCAGGTTATGTGAATAGAAGTGCCATGTGTATGTTCGAGCTATTCTTCCTATCAAGATGCCTTATAGTTGAAGTTGCATTTAAGTTTTTATAAATAGAAGAAGGCTGGAACACTTTTGCTAGGCACCTAGGGCTGCCATGCCACGGGGAAGCCAAGCCTCACTGAGAGGTCAAGTATAAGTTCTGTAGCTTTCTGTCCTTGTCTTGAGTCACCTTGGCCAAGGTGCCAGGCATGGAGTGATTCCAGAATCAAGTAGTAAAGTGACCTCAGCTTTCAGGTCTCCTATCTTCTGGACACCATGAAGCAAAGACACATCGTCCCTGCCTATTCAAATTCTTCACCCACTGAATCTATGATCATCACCAAATGACTGTTTTAAGCCACTAAAAATAAATGCGAATTGTAAACTAAATAAAGAAGGTAGAGTAACTGTCCTTCTCCCCACTTCCTCTCTCTTGCTGCCTACACTTGGGCACAGTGGCCGCCACCTTGGCCAGTGCAGGCTAGAGCCATGTGATGGGGACAGATGAGCAGCAAGACTACAAGACCCTGAGGCCTGGGTGATCTTGCAGAACCTACTCAATCTAGACCTCCTCCCTCCACTCCATTCCATTTGAGAGACAGCTCTGTTATGTTTAGCCTGGCATCAGTCTGAATGTCTGTGATGTGCAGCTGAATTGTATTTGAAAAGTCACAGCACAGATATAAATACACCCCTGACTCATGGCTAGAGAGCTGCCCTGGGCCTGTTCCTGAGGAGGTGGCATAGAATGAATCCTGGGCAGGCAAGTGGCAATCTCTGTTGTATCATTGCAAATAAAGAATAGCACATTTTATTACTTAGGGTTTGTCAGTAACATTATTTCAGTGTGGTTGCAGAAAACCAAATTCGACAAGCTATCTTGGTCACTTTCTCAGTGCTGGGACACAATACCTGACATCCACAACTTAGAGCAGAAGAGGTTTATTTGGACTCATGGTTTTTAGGAGTCTCAGTCTGTAGTTAGCTGGCTCCAAGGCAGAGTGGGAATGGCAAGAACCTAGCAGACAGGAAGCAGAGAGAAAAGGGCGGAGCAGGGACCTTCCAGGTCACGCCCCAGGGACCGCCTCCAAACAGGCCTGGCGGCTAACAGCAAGTCAGCTATGAACTCATCAGTGGACTCATCTCCATAGTTGTGCAGCACCCAGTGATCCAGTTACCTTCCAAACACATGAGGCTTTTGGAAGACACCCTAGATCAGAACTCTCCTAGGAGCTTAGCCACAGTGGGAAAACGTTGCATCAAGGCACTAAAGCTCAGGTGTCAGGGAGTTACTGAAGGAAGAACACTGGGCTTAGCTCAGAGGACTGAGGGCTCCATCTCTACTCTCCAGAGATCTGGGCACCTGCCGTATTCTCTTATGCAGCAGCTAGGAGCAAAGCTGAACCTGCATCTAGCCAGCTCTGCAGAGAAAAGAAATGGCTCGAGTGAATTACAGCCCCTATATAGGAAAACCCCAGAGAATAGTTGGAATTGACTTATACTGAGTCACCAGCCAGTCTGCCCACCAAGCTGAGGTTGCTGATTGGCTCAGCTCAAGTGACCTGGAAATTGCTGAACAAGTAAGTCATTGTGGCCAGAGGAAGCAGGACTCTGCTTTGGTAGCTGTCAGGTCCCCCATGGTTGTCACAGAAAGGAGGAGGATGTAGGATTGCATTGTGCAAGGCAGTTTAGCCCCTAAACATAGCAATATGCAGTGTTTCTATAAGTGGACCCTCCATTCCTGTGCTGAGCTCCTCTCCCGCAGTGTGGATTTGGAGATAAGTCTTAGCAGGCAAAGTTAAATAAGGTTAGAAGAAAGGCCTAGAGTTGGGCATTATGGTCCACGCCTGCAATCCCAGCACACTGGGAGCCTGAGGAAGAAGTTAAAGCTCAACTGGGCAAGTCGGCAATTTAGCAAGAAACTGTCTCAAAATAAAAAAAGCAAAAAGGTCTGGGGATGCAGCTCATTGAGCAGGACCAATTATCAGTACCCCCCCCCCCCAATAGTAGGCTTCTAATCCAGTGGGTCTGTGGCCTTCCACGAAGAGGAAGCGGGATCTCTCAGTGAGCAGAGTGAGGAGGCAGCCGGCTGCAAGCCAGAGAAAGGGCCTCACCAGCGAATGACCGGAGACACCTTGGCTTCAGTCTTCCAGTCTCCGGAACGAAGTGGACGCCGAGGTCTGTTGCAAAGCCCCGCAGTCTGCAGTTTTTGTTATGGCAGCCGGAGCCAACTAGGACAGGTGAACCTGTACGTGTTCGGGCTCTGCAGAGAAATGGACCCCGAGTAATGCGGGTCTGCTCCTCACAGCTCAGAGCTGTTTGCACAAACAGGGTGCGCCTTGTCACCACCACCTTTCCACACCTGTGCTGGCTGTCACCACTGCCTTTCCACACACTTTGGGAGACACAGGCAAGCAGAGGGAAGGGAACGAGAGACCCAGCCGCCTTCCACCAGAGAGGGGTGGGCTGGGACCTGAACCCAGGAAGTTCAGAAGCTGGTGCCAATAGGGCTATTGCTGAGGGGGAGTTTTCATTTCAACTGTTTTATGCCTTCCATAGTGTTTGGTTGTGAAACCATATATTGCTTGCAGAATCTGAGGAATTTCATAAAGCCATTTCTATTTTGGAAAGAAAAATAAAGTGGCAAAACAGCAGCATGCTGGAAAGAGCATAGCAAGAAGAGAACACATTAAAAATTGAGAGATTTGTCATGGTCTGTTCAAAGACCCTGGCCTAGGACATGTGCAGTGTCTTTTATGTCACTGCAAAAAGTCAGCGAAGAAAAAAAAGTCAGTGAACATATATGAGGATTGGAACCACTGAAGCAGCATAATTATGTGAAAATGACATTTTGGAAAATGCTCCTTCCTTCTCTCTGTGCTTCCTGACTGCCGTGACATGACAGTTTTCCTTGGCCAGACCCTTCCACCATGCCCTTCCTGTCTTGGGGCCAGCTGACCATGGACTGTATCCTCTAAAAACTGTGAGTCAAAATAAAGCTGTCGTCATTTAAATTGTGGGTGTCAGGTGTGACATTCAGAGAGGAGGAAGTGGCTAGGACATGGGCTGACCCCTAACTCCCTCCCAGGGTGGCTGTATCAGTGATAAGGCCTCTAAGGGACAAATGAAGGTCGCATTGGCTCACAAGCATGGGCTCTCATCTGAGAGGATGAGTGCACTTACTAGAAGACACCCCAGTCTGGGAACTTACTCTTAGTCCCTGTCACAGCAAGAAAATGGTGGCCAGAAAGCCAGGAGGAGAGACCCAGCCAGCCACTGTATCAGCTGGTTCCTTGGTCACAGACTTCCCAGCCTCCAGAACCATGAGAAATGCATGACTGCGTGAAGGCACCTGGTCCGCCCCATTCTAGCCTAGCAGCCTCAGCGGCCTGGGACAGGCCTGCACTGCAGCAGCTATGCTGATGGAGCACCGCTGCAACCACCCTGTTCTGGGCTGACCTGTCTGAGGGGACTGGCCTCTCGGGTCAGAGCACACTGAGGACAGGACAGGGTCTTTGGGTGCAGGAGGAGTTGCCAATCCCCGCCCCCGCTATTCTGCTTCCAAATTCTGCTCAGTTAACAGGATGGCTCTTTTTCCTCTCAGTGGGCTCAGGTTTGGTGGGAAGGCTGACACGAAGCGCGTGAAGCCTCACCAGGTTGTGCTGCCGATAAGGCTTAGAGTTGTTGGTATTGCTAGAAGTATTATTGATAGTAGGATTTCAAACTCAGCACCAGAAATCTGAAATCTGTGATCTGAAATGTTCCAGAATCTGAAGTTTTTTGAACACCAACACAATGCCTTTAAGTGGCAAATTCTGCTCCTGACCTCACGGGATGGGTTGCAGTGAAAATGCAGGTGCCTCGGTATCTGGTGTGGTGACACATGCCTGTCACCCCCGTGCTCTGGGAGGCAGAGGTGAGAGATCACAGGTTCATCCTGGGAAATCCCAGGCAATTTAGTAATTCAGTGAGAGCCTGTGTTAAAATTAAACAACAACAACAACAAAAAAATTTAAGCGGCTGTGATGGAGCTCAGTGCAAAGGCTGGTATTTAATTCCTATTATTGGAAATCAAAACGAGACAAAGAGAAACAGACGCACTAAAAATACTGCATTAAATTATCTTCAGGCTGTGTGTATAAGGTGAATAAAAAACATAACAGAATTTTGTGCTTAGATTTACATCTCATCACCAAGATGTCTCATTATGTTTATGGAAATATTCTACAATCCCCCATAATCTGAAATCTGAAATATTCCTGGTCTCAAGCTTCTGGATAAGAGATACTCAGCCTTATTGCCATTTTGTTTGCTTTCCTTGTTTGTTTGTTTGTTTGAGACAAAGTCTTGTTGTGCAGTCCGGGCTGGCCTCTAACTTGTGGGAGTCCTTCTTTCTTTGCCTCCCGAGTGATGGGATTACAGGCTTGTGGCACCAAGCCTGGCTGTCTCTTGTCTTCCTGCGCCTATTAACTTTCTTCTGTAATTGCATCCTGACTTTTCTAAGCTGTCACCGCTCCATTCCTATTGCCTTCCCCAGGGGAGCACATGCCGTGTTCCACAGGCCATATCAGTGGACCTGGTGGTCGTCAATGAGACCTCATGCGATGTTTGAAGGGATGACTGGGGTGGTGGTCCCAGAGCTGGCGCTGAAGGTGTGTGCTCTCTGATCGGCTGTGTCTCTGGTGGCCACAATATGAAAACTTGCCTCACAGTGAGACTCCATGGAGAAAAGGGCCCCAGAGATGACCTGGGTTTTTAGGAATCAAAACCTCTTGATCTAACTATGCCTGAAACCCAGGACTTTTTAGTTAAAGGAGGCAATAAATTTCCTTTTGGCTTCATCTGCTTTGGACCAGATTTCCTTCACTTCAAATGAAAAGGATCTTGACAGAAACATGACTGTGTGACTTAAACAGGCTAGAATAGAGTTTGTATGAAAAGCAATGGGAACAGGAGGGAAATGAGCGCTAATTATCCCACAGCAGGGTGGGGGCAAAGCCCAGGACAGTTGGAAACTCGAGGGTCCCTTACTACTGTGCATAGAAGGATGGAGAGCAGTTCATCATGATGACAGGGTAGAGGCCAGTGTCCCCAAACATTCAAAACATCAAGAATTTCAAGTATATCACCTAAGGGACAAAAAGTAAAATCACAAGAGGAAAATGAGAGAACTGAATGACATGATCGGAAAAGAAAAAGAAAAGAAAGAAAGGAAAGAACTACACATCCAACATTGTGAGTTGCAGGTATAGCCATGTTTAGAGGGAAAGGTATAGCCTTAGCATTCTGACATTAGAAAAGATGAAAATCTCCTGTCCCGAGCCTCTTTTCTACGACATTAGAAAAATGACAGCAGAATGAACCCTGGGGGAAGAAAGAGAAGGGAAATAATAAAGATCAGAGCTGTTGAAAGAGGAAGGAACCACACCACAGAGAACTGGCAGAGACTAGAGTTGGTTCTCTGGTGAGCCAGAGCTGCGGGGGCGAGACAGCACCGCCTCTTCGGGGAATGATGGGGCCCGGCGTGGGTGGAGAGGACCCAGGTGGCCAAGGGCGAGGGGAAGTGGTAAGCCTGGAGCTCGGAGGGAAAGCAGTTCCTGCAGCCTGGAGGAGGCCTCTGTGGGGCACAGGACCGGGATCCCATCTGCTGGCTGGTAGGAGCCATGGATGGTTCAGGAGGGGAGGCTGAGATCAGACTGCACAGCCATGCAATGGGTTAGGGACCCAGAGGGCCCCCGAGAACCATCTGCAAAGATGGGCCTGGGCTGACTGAAAAGGAGAAGAGGTCACAAAGTGAATCAAGTTCAGTGTTCCAGGAAGCAGCCTCTCAGGGGAGACTGCTGCCACGCTGCCTGCCCCTGTCACTGCCTTGGCATGGGCCTGCTTCCTTTTCAGGGAGCAGCCACCTTGGTGGTCTCTGCCAGCTGCCAGCAGTGGGGGAGCCAGTGGGGGCCAGAGTGTGTGTAGGTACCTGCAGCATACATGTGGCCTGGCTTCTCCCCTGGCCCCACGTGCACTCAGGCTGGGCATGCTTTGCTGGGAAGCCGTGCCCTGCCAGGGAGCTGTGTGCAGCATCTGGGATCTCATCCGCAGTCCATACCCAATCTGTGCTGTGATACCCAAAAGCCGCCCAAACACGGCCTGGTGTTCCTGCAGGGCGCAACTGCTGCTTTGGATGCAGAGTCACGCAGGGCTGTCTCTGCACCCCGCTGGCCACTCCTCAGGGCTGGGGCTCCTCTCTCTGAGCCACCACACCTTCACCTGTCTCCCAGGCTAGTCACAAGGGTGGGAGGACGTCACACCGGAAGCACGAGGCCTAGGCAAGACGGAGGGGTGAGGTACTGCATCTTGGAGTCATGGTGCCACCCTCTCAGGGGCCAGGCTGGAGGTGGACTGTGAGGGCCAAACCCCCAAGACAGCCACAGTGCAGTTATGGCAATGAGTTCTCACCCTTTGACCTTTGGGCTTCCCCCACTAAAACAGTCAGTTCTCACTGCAGCCTGACCGATCAGTTCATTATTTACTTGTCAGATGTCATTTTTTGAGGCACTATCTTTTTATGAAGCTCAGGCTGGCCTCAAACATCCAACCCTCCTGCCTCAGCTTCTCTGAAAGCTGGGACTACAGTCGTACATGGCCACACTCAACCAGAGCCATCATTTTAAAGCAGAAATTGTATCCCTCCCATAGTCCCACACTCTGAACTCCCAAATCTGCATGGCATCCATGAGCAGACCTCCATCTCTCCTCAGGTGGGTCCTTCTCCCCTCTCCCCGCCCCCTCTGCTCCAGGCATGTGGGTCCCCTAGACGCTGCTCATGGCCTTTGTACCTGTTCTTCCTCCTGCCTCCAGCGCGTCCCCTCTCCGTCCCTCCAGCTGTCTGAATGGCTCATCCCCTTACTTCACTCCACCTGAGGTCTGATGTCCCCTGCTCATGGGGCCTTTTCTGTCCACCTCCACACTGGCTACTCCCCTGCCTGCATGCTATGTGCAGCCCTGGGCCACTGTCCTTCTGCTGCGAGTTCCCACACACGTCTGCAGGGCTCTGTCTGCTGCCCAACAGGGCCTGCTTGTGGGAGCAGTGGCTGTGTGCTGTCCTCTGTGGAGCTCAGCCCCAGAGCAGAGCTGGCACCCAGAAGGTGCTCACTGAACAGCTGTGGATGAACAGACTGGCAGCCAACGCCTGCCCTTCGGCCGGCCACCTGTACCCCACTTTGGACTCACCCCAGGACACAGAGTCCTTGGCCTATGCATGACAGGGCCCATGCAGTATCCAACCTCATGTAGCTCTTGTGGTCCTGCTGTTCCTTCCAGCACCCCCTTCACCTCCCCAGCGGGCTCCCTGTGCTTTGGGTGGCATGGGCTGCTACCTCCAGGCCTTTTCCTGGGCCGTGCTGCCACCTGGTGCCCCCTTCCCTTGTCATCCCTTGGAGACTAGTTTCTGGTCTCCAGATTTCAGTTGACGTGTCACTTCCTATGCAAGGCTTCCCTGACCCCCCAATCTGGGTGACCTGTGCTTTTGCTGGGTCCCTATTATATCAAAATGACACTGCACTGTGGTTGCCTACACTTAACCACAGGTCCCACGTGGGCAGAGGCCCGACCAGCATCCCCAGGCCCAGGGCGTAGAAGCCAGTCTTCGAGCTTGTACCTGACTGAGGGGTGACAAAGATGAAACACAGAGACACAGAACAGTTAAGATGAGGGGGGCCAGGGGGGCATGCGTCTCCCTTTAACAAGGAGCCCTGAGTGACTGGTGCACCTTGGCTTTAGTCACTCAGACACAGGTACAAGCAATTAGAGTTACACAGGGTTCATCTGCCTCCCCCATCCATGGTTCTTGTTCAGGGAAACAAGAAGATCTCAGCCAGTTTTCCTCTTCCCTCGCATGCAAGGGAAGCACTTCATGTCAGTGCACTTGCATGCTGCCTTTCTCCTTAGTGCTCGAAGAGGAGGCCAATTAGGTCTTAATTTTCCTATCTGATCATCTACATAGAACTAAGCTGGGGCCATGCTGATCTGTGTGAGTCAGGGGGTGCAAGAAGTCCCTGAACTTGATAAACCTGGGGCTCGCTTTGTGCCCCCCAAGCTTTTTCCAGGGTCCTGGTGTCTCTGTGATCATCCATCCCTGGGCAGCTGGGTTGCTCTGTGCCTTCTGAGGTAGTGTTTTCTGCCTGAGCATCCAGCTCTTTTTAGACCCTCAAAGGCACTGGGTCCTTTTAGTTTTATAGGTACTTGTAAGAACCCAGCCCAACAGACCTCTGCCGGGCATAGCCACACTCCCCTGTGGACATGCCACAGGCGCACGTGGGACTGACCACCCTCTGCCTTGAACAGGCTCCTCACCCCTCCTTCACTCAGTGAGCTGACAGGGCAGAGACCGACCTGTATCAGCTAGGAAGATGGGTTGATGATGCCCCTGGCAAGACCCAATTCCTGGTGACTAGTGGGAAGAAGGGTGCCAGGTGAGGGGGGGGCAGTGCTCTGAGCAGACCGTTTCATGTGGCCCCAGTTATCTCAGACCTGGGTGCCCACCAGAGACAGGGCTCCTCTCCTGGGACTTGAGTGTCGGGGCATGTTGAGGGACACAGATGTTCACAGGAGGTCTGCACAGTACACAAACGGAAGCAGCAATAGGGAACTATGTATGGAGCACTTACCGTATACCAGATGCTAGTGTCTCATTCATTGCATCAGAACTATATTATTGGTGCATCTCACAGAGGAAGAAGTCGAGGACAAGGAAATTAAGTAACTTGTTCATGGTCACACAGAGAGGAGGATATGAAACAGAGATTTGAATTATATGGTTTGGCTCCAGAGCTGAGCTGTAAACTCTTACTTGGAGATCTTTCTCACAAATGCCCCCATGAGCCCCTTTGTGTGATACAAACATATCTCACAGACGTGTCTGTGCAAATCTGCACACACACTCCCACCCTTGCTCAGGGACCCCTGTGCATATGGGACCCCAGGCACAGAGACAGGGGTCCCCTGTGACTCTATGATGAGTAGGCAACAGACTAGCCAGGACCTACCCCTCACTTGTGTGGGCTCACTCTAAGAGTGCAGGCGCACACACACAAACACACACGCACACGGGTCCCTGTAATATGAATGCATGAAAGCATGTAGAACCCTGCACACGAGCACTCACACATGTACAAGTAAGTGCAGGTGCACGTGTGTGCGCTCCTGCTCACACTTGCATGTGAATAAATGTTGACTGGACACCTCCTCAGTGCCACTGAGGCACAGTTGGGCAGGGGTGGAGGAGCTAGGGGTGGAGTGAAGGGAACAGAGTTGCTGCCCACCCAGAGTGGGGGGCCAGGCGTGCACGGGGCTGGGTTAAATAGGGGCCCCGTGACGGCAGCTTCCTGTGTCAGATGTACAGCTGACCCTGTCGCTGGTGCTAGGTGGCCATGAATACCACCGCCCTGCTTCCACGCACATGGGAGTGTGGCCCCTCTCCGGAGAAACCAGAAGAGTGTGTTCAGCCAGGCCCTGGCGGGTGTAGGAGCTGCACGGCCCACAGACCAGCACCTGCTTTGGCTCCCTGCATCACTGGAGGACACTACCCCTCCATCAGCACCCTGAGACCAGAACAGGACACCCACACGTGCCCAAGCCTCCCGCCGTCCCTCCCGGGGTCTCCTATCTGACCAGGGCCCTGTGCATCAGTCACCAACCTCCTCCTCTTCCCCGCTGAGGAGCCCAGGCCCAGACGCTCCTGGGTCCTCTGAAACTGTCTCTTAGGGAGGCTGGGCCATGGTGACTCTACTTCCAGGCATCTGTGGTGAGTTTCTGCCAAGACTCCCTTCCTCAAAGAGGCTCTGCTTTACTGAAAGTTCAGACTGCCGTGGTTTCCCCACACTCGGAAAGGTCAGACTGTCACAAAAATATTTGCTAAGAGCTGTCCATCAGTCAATCAACAAGCATTTACTGACAGTGGCTGCTCTCACCCTGGAGCAGGGGGAGGGTAAGCACAGGCCTCATCCTTCAAAAGGTTACTGGCTGTCAGGGGGCCCTGTTCACCGGGAGGGGGAGGAGCGACCTGGGTGGAGAAAGCTGCTCAAGCAAAAACCTAGCACTGAAAAATACCCATTCTTGGGCCCCCAAGTCACCCCTGATGCACGCAAGGAAGCTACCAATCAGCACACAAGAGACAAACCAAACCTGACTGCGGTCTCTGCTGCCGCTCCTGGTGCGAATACGTCCACCATGGTCATCGTAAAGCTGCCAGCAGGACATGGGGGGACGCGGCAGCCAGAGGTGCCTGGGCCCGCTGGGCTTCTCCCGTAAGCAGAGGAACGGAGTGGGGCTCCTTGCGCTGGACAGGACGGAGTGCAGTTAGAAGGGCCTGGGACAAGAACCAGGCCCTCTGACGGGCACTCAGGTTCCTCCCTCCGGGATTTAATCCATTAAGCGGTCCAAGCTGAGCTCAGACTTGCAATCCTCCTGCCTCAGCCTCCCAGAGTGCTGGCATCACAGGTATCTGATTTGCTCTCCCGTAACTAAGTCCTACCCCATGCAGGGCAGAGGGCCCTGGAGGTGCCCAGGACATCCATGCTGCTGCTGCCGGATGCCGGGAAGAGAGGCAACTGATGAGGACCTGGGGGCCAGGGGGCTGGGGCAGGTGGCATCCCGGTGAGCTGCAGTAGGGTGAGGCGCGCGGGCACCAGGCCCTGTAGCTGTGCGGCTGGGGTGACCCCGGCCCAGAGTCCCAGCTGCAGCCTTCATAAAGGAGCCGACACCATTCTATGCCTCACAAGCACCTGGTCCCCGGGCCCCGGAGGGTCCCACTGGGTGTTTAGTGCAGTCAGCCCTGTGAGCAGCCAGGGAGAGGGAAGTGAGTGTGCCCAAGGCCCCTGGACCGCTCTGCTCCCCTGTACACCTCTAAGCCTCTGAGGGAGGTGCAGCTTGGGGAAATTTGGGGGGGGGTACCCAGCTTTAGCAAGCAACTGTCAGTTTGGTTCTATGTTGAATTAAATGTCAGAGTGTGGGAAGGGATCAGCTCAGCCAGACTTTCCTGCCCCAGCCCACCCCAGTTCCTCACAGGCAAAGTCAAGAGCACTGTCATTGGAGCACAAGAATATCAGTCAGCCAGTCAACAAACACCGAGACTCTCTGTCCTGCTCTGCCAGGACTGACATTTGTGGTGCAAGTCCTCCCTCACTTCTTTAGTTTTGTCTTACCAAGCACCTTATCTCGACCAGGCCCTGGGCTGGGGACTAGGGGCAGAGAAGGAATAAATCTCAGTCCTTGTCACCAGAAAGTCTAGAGGAGCTTGGACATGAGCTAGGGATGCTCTGCATGTTTGGGGTGTTACTTTATTAATTATAAAAAAGAAGAATCCAGAGTGAGAGCAGGTGATGAGAGGGGGATGTGGCCAGGGAAAGTTCTGGATTTGGGGCAGGGCTTGAAGGGAAATGCCCACTGTGATGAGGTCTGACCGGGTGACACTTCAATGTGGTTGCCGGGGCCCTGGAGGAGAACCGGGAGGGGTGGGTAACACATCAGGGTTTTGTTTCTGGAGGGGAAGTAGTGATGGAAATGTCCTGGGACCACACCATGTATACGTTAACCAGAACACTGTGTACATACTGAAACTCACTAGGTTATAGATTCTTAATGGTTAATGTGGGTCTATGTTATATGAATTTTATCTCAAAAATAAGTTTATATTTCAACAAGGAAACTTGTGGTTGAAAATGATAGAATTGGCTTTTTAAAAGTGGGCTTTTTTGGCTCATTGTTTTAAAAAAAAGTTCAGGGATGGTTTCAGGCATGGATGGATCAAGGTGCTCAAATTTCTTAGAATGAAGCCTCTGCCACTGGGATCTGCTTGCTTCTGTGCTGGCTTCACTCTCATTCTCAAGCAGATTCAGTGGGAACAAAAAGTGTGCATGGGCAGTGGGCATGTGGGCCTCGGAAGTCCAGGTCCACTACTTACCAGCTTACAAAGCAAAAAGGAAGGAAAGCATCTGCTAGGAATGGCGGGGGTGGGGGGGGGCGGGGTGAGGACATTCTCAGTGATCAGTTGTATCACAATACTGTCCCTGAGCCAATCACCATGCAGCCTGGGGAAGGAGGGCTCAGATTGGCCAGGCCTGTGACAGATGCCAAGCTGGAATCTGGGCAGAGATCAGACCCCAGGCCTCCTGAACTTAGGGGAGAGGGAGGGAACCCCCAGGAAGGCAGGCAGCTGTCAGGAGGAGGCAGGATGCTGGCAGGCAGAGCCTCAGGTCCCTGGGAGGAGGGCGGAGGCAGCCGGTGGGGAGGGGGAGGCCTGGCTGTGAGAGGGGAAGGGAGAGTAAGGTGGGCGTGGAGACTGCAGCGGTCTCGGGGTGCAGGTCAGTCTTCCGGGAGGCCAGTGCGCTGGGCATCTGAAGAGATGCAAAGCAAGGGTGAGAGCAAAGGAGCCTGGATCCGGGCACAGGTGTCCCTGACTCTTCCTGGTATTTCTGCTGTGTTTATGTTCTCTTCTCCATTATTATTCAGTAAGGTTTTTCTTAGTACTGATTGACTCGTTTTACATAACTGACTTTATTTTCAAGAAACATTCGCCCACCGCAAGTGGAAAACCACCATCCTCTACCATAAGCAGAAGGAGCTGCAAAACAGGCCCGAGGAGACCAAGCCCGAGACAGCCGCCCCAGCGAGGGCAGGGCAGGCTGGAGCAGGGATAACTGAGAAGGGGCCCCGCCCCAGGCCGCTGCTCCCGGACAGGCTGCCCATGTGCCACCCCCAGTCACCCGGGGGCCCGGGGCGCGGGTCCTGCGGGAGCAGGGAAGGGACAGGGTCACGGAAACAGCCCTGGAAGAAGAGCAGTTAGCATCACTCCGCTGGCCGGAGGAGCCCGACAGGGCCGTGCAGGGGAGCTAGAGAAAAAGGTCACAGGGCAGAAGGCACCTCAGCATCCAGGCCGGACCCAGAGGCGGAGGCTTGGCGGGAACATAGTGCCCCCTGGGGATGCACCCACGCATAGGTCCACTCACTGGCCCAAGAAGCGTTTACTGAGCACCTACTGGTTATCAGACTCTGTTCCGGCTCTGGCTTACAGCAGGGAAGTGAGCGGGCAGAACTGTGCCTGCGCAGAGCCCAGCTTGCGGAGCAGGAGAGCCGCTCAGGGTCAGGAAGTGGAGGACTGAACGAATACGCATCTTGCCGTCCGTCATAACTCACATCCCTCCAGACTGTGCTGGGCACCGCTGGGCTAGGCCACACCTCTGGGTGGACCATGGGGCCCCTGAGGGTTGCCCCATGGCAACTGAGAGCTCAGCTACCGGCTGGGGCTGGTCTGGTTCACCGAGCAGATGCTACTCATTCACGCATTCATTCGTTCAGGCAGCACATGTGTATGGAGAGAACCGCGTGTGCCGAGTGGAGACAGAGCGCAGAGCAAAGGCCCTGGGCGCAGCTCGGGCCTTCAACAGAAGGACAGGAGGACGAGGAAAGGACAAAGGAAGAGAAAAGGAAAGGAGGAGGAAGAGGAGAAAGAAGAAGAAGGGAAAGAGAGAAAGGAGGGCAGAAAAGGAAGCAGAAGAAGAAAGGCCCGAGGTGGCCCTGCCGCCTCCCATGCTTGATGGAGGAGGAAGTGGAGCTCCAGGGGAGCAGAGGGACCAGGGCCACGTGTAGAAGGCGGCTGCGGAGGGAGACGGGAGGCCTCAGACCTTGGCGCTGCGGGCTTCTGCAGAGCGCTTGGAGCTCAGCTGGTCCAGAGAGAGCCTGGGGAGCTTGCCTGGGAGGAAGTGGGGGCAGCTGGAGGCCAGGAGAGGGGAGAAACAGGGAGGGGGGGATGCAGGAGCAGGGCGGACTGGAGGAACCTCGCAGCAGAGCACGGGAGGCGGCTGCCCCAGCCCACGGCCAGGAGGGCTCAGCTTTGCAGGGCAGGTACAGCGGGTGGAGCCCGTCAGCAGGAGTGAGGACTCCTCCCCGCCTGGTGCCCGATGGACACCATGTAAACTGCGGACTTTGAGCTCTTAGCCCTGCTCCCGGCCCCCTGCAGCAAGGACAGAAGGCAGCAGCTTTGGGGCCTCAAGGCAGGTGAAGCCCCCAGGAAACCCGGGTCCCATCCACGCTGCAGAACACAAACTCAAAGTTCAAACTCTGAAGACTCTTCAGTGTGGGCTTTGGAGCATTGCACACCAAGGGCCAACCGTCCCGCTGACCACAGCAGCCCTCTTGCTGCTGACCCTGCCTGCAGCCACTTAACAGGGAGGTGGGGAAGGACTCCTGACGAGAGTGGAACCGGGGCTGGGCACTGCTCCAGAACTCAGAGTCAGGCGGGTGACAGCAGCACATTCAAATTCTAGCATGGCTATAGTGCATTGCCATAAACCTAGTGGCTCAAAAAGAAACTGCTGCCGGGTGTGCAGGTGCACTGTTTTCTTGGCCCTCTGGGAGGCTGATGCAGGAGGAGCTCAAGTTCTCACCCAGCCTGGGCAACTTAGTGACATACTGAGACCTATCTCAAAATGAAAAATGAAAAGAACCAGAGATATAGTCCAGTGTCAAGGCCCTGGGTTAGTACTGGAAACAAAGCAAAACAAAACAGAATCTTCTCATCCTACCATCAAGGAGATCAGAAGTCTGAAACTGGTCTCACCAAGCTAAAAGTCCAAAGGGTCAGCAGGGCTTCATTCCCTCCGGAGCCATGAGAAGTGTCTACTCTGTAACTCCCACTTCCTGTGCTCACCTGCACTCCTTGGCTCCTGTCCACCTCCTCCACCTCCAAGACTAGCCGAGTAATGCTTTACTTTTCTAATCCCCCAGCACCCCTCTTTCATTTGGTATTTCATTTGGTATTATGTCGCTCCATCTGGATAATCCATCAGTACTCTGATTTTCCAGGCTCCGACCAGAGTCTCCACTGTAGTTTACAGCATACAGGGGCTGCCTCTAGGCCGGTCTCTCAGAACCTTCCCAAACTAATTCCCAAGGCTCTTAAGCCACATGGCCAGGCAACGTCACAGCAATGACCCCACTCTCCTGGTACCCCTGATTTTGTTGTAGTCAGGGTTTTACTAGAGAAACAGATACAACACGAGTTATACCAATGTATGAGAAATGCTAAGATTGGCTTTGCTGTGGTCCGCCACAGATGGATGTGGAAGTGTGCAGAGGCTGCCTGCACCCTGCAGGCTGGCTGAGGAGTTCAACCCATGGCCCGGAGTTCGCCACGGTGTCTCCTGCAAGTCTGTATCAGGAGGTGGATGGGTCTGCGATGGAAGCGTGAAGAGTCTACACTGGAAGGAGGGCTGCAGGATCCAAGACAGGAGCCGAAGACTCTGTGCTGGGAGCTGGGAGATGACGCCCAAGCTGAAGGAAAGACTGGAGCTCCTCTGAAGAATAGAAACTCCATTTCCCCTATACCATCCAGGCAGCCAGTCACCCTAGGGCGGGTCTTCTACACCCTGGGTGTGGAATTGCTAAGCCAATTTAGTTAAGCGCTTAAATTTCTCAAGTTGACACAAACAGTCAACCACCACACTTTCCATCTCAAGGTCAATGATAGGCAGTTTTTATTCCACTCACAACCTTAATTCTCCTTTGCCCTGTAACCTAATACGCTCACAGATACCAGGAACAGGGCATGAATGTCTTCAGAGAGTCATTGTTCTACCTACTACAATTTTAAAAACTGCTTTATGGCTGCAAAAGAATTCCACAGTGGTTTAAACAAAGCACACTTATTTCAGAAATCAGAACGGGCTTGATTGTGCAGTGCTGTATCCGAGGACCCAGGCCCCTGTCTTCGTCCACTCTGCTGTGTGCAGAGCGCTGTCTTCAGGCTTAGCCTTTCATGGTTACAAGGTGGCTGCCAAAGCACCAGACATTGAAATCAAAGCCCCAGGAATGTGACAAAGGTGCCTCCTCCTGAGGCTTTCTTTAATGAAGAAGGAGGACTCCAGCCTGTGCATCACAGAGGGGATGGACAGACAGGTTAGCTGTGGTGACTAACTCAAGCTGAATTTGCTGTCTGGAAATAGCAGAGGTGGGATCCTGCTGAGGTGAGGTCAGCACATAGGCGTAAGAGGTGCGAGTGGCCGGGACAGAGGCTGGCGTCAGCGATTACTGTGTGCTAGGCTCCGGGCTCAGCGTGTGCGGAGAGGCTGCAGCCAGGG
Organism: Hydrochoerus hydrochaeris; assembly: GCA_004027455.1. Classification (NCBI taxonomy): domain Eukaryota; kingdom Metazoa; phylum Chordata; class Mammalia; order Rodentia; family Hydrochaeridae; genus Hydrochoerus; species Hydrochoerus hydrochaeris. The sequence continues at coordinate 64,674 of PVLA01004330.1, read as the reverse complement.
TCACAGGAAAGTCGTCTCACCAGCGTGGGTAGGAGAGCAGCCTGTGGCCTGCCTCAGAGGACATGCCCAGCCGAATGGAGTCTGTGACAGTCAGGACTCAGCTGGTGTTTGGAGTCAGGTATAATGGAGCCAGGATCCCTTTCCAGACTTCTCTCTCCCTCTCCCTCTCTCCCTCAGGGCTGTGACAGGGTTTGTGTATGCAGTCAGTCTTCTAAACCTGTGGGTTCCACCACCTTGGATTCAACCAAGCACTGTTTGGAAAACATATTTTTTTCCAATTGCATCTGCCGCGACCATGTGAGAGTGTTCTTTCTTGCACAATTCTCTAAATACTGCCGTGTGACAGCCACTCACAGAACATTTTCCTCGAGGCAGGTATTACAAGTGCGGGAGGACGCGTGCAGGTTACCCGCGCACACGGTGGTCTTTAAACAAGGGCTGTGAGTGCCGTGAACGAGCTTACTCGTCGGGCCCTGGACCCAGCTCCCTGCAGACTCTGTGGGTGACAAATGCGTGATGTGAAACTGCAGGGGTGCAGAGCTCACTGCAGGCGGCCAGCGTGGGCAGGAGGGGTGCGGAGGCAGGTCCACCGAGGGGGCCATCGGGACCATTTTTGCCTTGAATGTCTGTTGTTTTGTTCTGCTTTGTCCTTTTTACCATAATCTGTCCTTTTTACAGTAAAGTTACATTAAATTCAGAATGTCGTTATTTCCTTTAATTGTGGTTTAGATACACCTCCTCCACCACCCACGGATCCGACCAGCACACGTCAACAATGTCGGCAAGGCTTTGAAAGCACGCTCCCTGCAGCGGCAGGTGAAGGGCGCCTGTGTAGCTGTGTATTCAGGCCTGAGATAGATACAGTTGCTTTTATTCCCATTTTACAGATGAGGAGGTAAGCAACAAGGGGCTGTGAGGCGGTCTGGCGCCACACAGCACCCCAGATGCCTCACGTTCTTCAGGTTCCATTGCAGGTGCTGCAGGGGTTGTGGAGAGGCAAAGAGAGGAAGGAGAGGTGGCACCAGATGCCGGATTGGGGGTCCTCCCAAGTAAAGGTTTTTGGATTTGGAGTCAGTGTGGAAGGGATCTGGGGCGGCTGGGATAGAGGCAGGTGCTAGTTTTGGCCACCAGGGGGCAGCAGGGACCAAGGAGCTGACCTCTTCCCATCCTCCAGGCAGGTAGTTGGCTGCAAGGTAGGTCCAGGCCAGAGGAAGCAGGTGGGCTGTGCATGCAAGTTAATCATGAGGGCAGCTGGGTGTTGCCTGGCCATCTGCTCCTCCTCTGCTCTTACCACCTTTCATCTGGGAAGAAGATGAGACCCAGAATACAGGCACACGGCAGTGCATTGACAGGGCGGGGTCCCAGGGAGCCAAGGGAGCCCTTGCCGCTGTGACCTCACTGCTCTGAGCTACAGAAAGGAGAGAGGAAGGTGGGTGAGTGGCATAATGAGTGGTTAGAAGTCAAGTTCAAATCCTGGCCACCTGACACCATGGGCAAGTCCCTGGGGGCGTCACAGGCCTGCTTCAAGGTTCCGGTGAGGTCAAGCCTGCCTGCCACGGGGGCTCAAAAACTTGCTGGGGTTTTTTTTGTTTTTGTTTTTCGCTCTTTTGGTTTTTAATTAACTTTCGTGGGAAAATAGTGTCAGAAAGCCTTATCAACAGGATGTTAAGGGAGGTACTGCTTCAAAAAAAAAAAAAAAACTTCATTTTGTGACTGCCCACAGTGGGCCAGGTGCTGGGGCCCGATGGGTTTTCCGGTGGTTTTTAACTTCCCTCTCTAATACCTTTAGGTTTTGTCTGAATTGGAGAAGGTTTGCACGTGCCAATTTAAGAATTAGAAAAACCCAGTAAGCAGCTTTTTGTTAAATCAAAAAAAAAAAAAAAAAAAAAGCAGATACACTTGTTTCTTGTGGGGCCCCCAATTTTTGTAAAGGCAGGGCTGAGGGTGCTGATACCAGAGAGAAGGTCCCTCAATTAACACTCTGGAGGCGTCAGCTGCGTCATTTTGGAGGGGACTTGGGGTACTACCAGTCTCCTCAGGGAGTGCCCCAGGGGCTGTCTCCTGCCCTCTGCACCTCTGGCCCAGCACCGTGAGGGACACTGGGAGACCCCTGCCCCCAAGCCTCCTGCCTCCCGCTGGGCCAGGGCAGCCTGTGTTGAGCCCAGATGCTGTAACAGCTCCCCTACCCCTGCGGCTCTTGGGGTAAACTCTTGGTGTGCTCTTCTCTTTTTCACCCCTCTTCCATCTTTCCAGAACTTTCCTCTCCTCTAGGCTGAGGCAACAGAAAATAGCATATAGGGATATTTGAAAACTTAATCATTTTTAAAGGTAAATGTTAATTGGTTATGATTAAGTGACAAATTTAAAGCTCTCAGTCATACATTTCAAGGGCTAGAGGCCACCTCATGAAACCTCATGTAACATTTCTTCTGCGACTTGAATCTGCCTTATCCCCTCTAAAACAAATGCTGGAGTTTAACACTTATCATGAGGAATTAAGAGGGAGGAAACTTTAACTATGGTGTCTTGGGGTGAGGCCTTTGGGAGATGATTAAGGTTAGAAAAGGTCATCAGAATGGAGCCCCATGACCGAACCTTGGTGGCTTCATGAGGACACTCACTCCTGGTCTCTCACCGCCTGACACCCTGTGCCTCCTGGGAACTCTGTCCAGAAGAAGGCCATCCACAAACGGTCCCCTCGACCTTGTACCAGGAGCCAAAATAAATCTCTTTTGTTTGGAATGTGCCCAGTCTGTGATATTATGTTGTTGGCTATAGACAGTGGACTAAGACAATTTGCACCTTAGCAAAAAGTTCGATTGGATGGAGCTATTGTAGACATTCATTTATCTGACTATAAAGCCTTTTCCTGAGATTGTTCTTGGGACTGATGTCCTCTCTCTCTCTCTTTTCTTTTGGATTCCCTTCCTGCAAATTTGAAATAAAACTGTGATCCACTCTCGTAATAGAAGTGTTGTTTGTTTGCTTTAACAATTCCCTCTCAGGGAAAAGCTGCTCCATAAATACTTGGATGAAGGTCTGAATAGCCAGATCTAAGGCCAAGGAATGCCCAACATGGGGACACTCAGGAATAAGCCTGAAAGGATGGGGCTGGCATCGCACAAGCTGCCGAGGTCCCAGGTCAAGATCAAGCACAGGCAGCTGAAGCAGTGGAGATCAGGCCAATGTGGGGGTTGAAGCAGGCCCCGGGCCACATCCAGAGCAAGAAATCTAGATTTCTAGGCCATTTGTACCTTTTTGCTCTTGCCACCTGTACCCCTGCCAGGAGAGAGGATTCCTAGGAAATGACAAAACGCTGCTGAGGGAGACAGCCTGCAAAGCAGAGTGCATTATCTTCCCTATTTTTAAAGGAGAACACGGAAGGGCCAGGAAAGGATGAAGGGGGCTAGCCTGGGGCTTCACACCCCAAGGGCTGTTGGGGTTCCTGACGAACCCAGAGACCAGTGCATGGGAGGTGAAAGACCAGACTGTAAGGAGATTTTTAAAAAGTAAAATTACCAAGGAAACTCCAAAGACGATCCTGGCGTGATCCAGTCTTTCTCTGGCGTGAAACAGCTCATTGCTGGAGGGAGTCCAGGGTGACAAATAGCAACCAAGATCCTAACTACCCCGGCCACTGCTGTCGGGAGGAATGTTAGTCCTCCACCTCTGCAAGGTGGAGGGAGCCTTTTGGGAGGAGCACATCCCTTGACTGCGCTTCTTGAACTGCCTGCTAGTTATAGGTGGGTTAAGCTGGGAGGGGCTGCGCTCGCTTCAGCAGCACCTCCTCTAAGGTTGGGGTGATTGATGGGAGCTTGGTTTCCACGGGAGGGGCCTAATGTGCATTCAAACCAAAATATAAATTCTTCACTCTGGCCCCATTATGCCCAACCTTATCTCCACCATCACCATCCTAATCCCTCACCTACTTCCTTTCTGCGCCACAAGCCGAAGTCCTTATGCTTCAGGCAGGGCCTTTGCACATGCTGTATCCTCAGCTGGCATGTTCTTCCTCCAGTTCATCTTCACTTCTCCCAGATCAAAGGTCACCTCCTCCAGGCCTCCTCACGCACTCTGCCCCCACCGCCCAGCTCAGATTTCCGCTTATTTTCTGGAGCCCCTAGGAGCTCATTTCATCTCTTGATCTGTCTGGGATGTTGAGTGTGGACAGCCCGCAGGCTGTGCAGTGAGGACCCTGCTGGACTCAGCCACGGGCCTGACCAGACCTAGCTGTGGGCACTTGGCCAGTCTCCATGCCCAGCCATGTCGTCTTGGTGTGTACTCTGTGTGAAGAGATTTTCCCCTGAAGCAGCTCTTCCAGCTGGAGAATTCGTTCCCTGGAAGTGACAGCCCTCCGCCTATGATAAACACCCGGCTCCCTCCCCTGGGCAGGCAGGTGAGGGCTGGGCCGGCCAGGCATGGTCTGCAGGCTTCACAGGGATTGTCTGCCTCCCACACTGGTAACCTATTTACAGCACACCTGTCTTGCCTGTTTACTGTTCCCAGACTTGTTCCCCACCCTTGGCAGGGGTTCCAGGATCACTTCCTGTAGAGGCAGAGGCAAGGACAAGTAAACAAGCAGTGACCGGTCAAGAATTGAGAAGAACCAATACATAAAGGTCACTGCAATCCCCCCACAGAAACCCCCAGGCATTTGCAGAACAAAAAGTACGTAGCCTGGCCCTGTCCAGCCGCATCTGCATTGTAGTTGTGCCCCCCACCCCCATCCCACCTCCGCAGTGGGCTTTGGATGCCAGGACACTTGCTTGAAAACCCTTGCATGGTCCCTCTGGACGGAGGGCTGAGTCAGGTGCCCCCCAGGTCAGGGCTTCACAGCTCCCCAGCCATAGATCCTTTTATCCCGAGACCTGCGCCTACTGGGCTGGGCGCCCTCTTCACTAGCCCGCTCCCCCACCTTGTGGAATGGTGTGCTTTTGCTTTTTAAGACAGCATCTTGTTATATAGTCCAGGCTGCCCTGAACTTGAGGCTCCTCCTGCCTCAGCCTCTTGCAAGCTGGGATTACAAGTGTGTGCTACCATGTCCACCTTCTTTCACTTTCGATAAACCTCACTCTTGTGACTCTGAGCGTCCCAAGCAGTTCTTTGTTCAGGATACCCCGAACCTGGAAATAACTTCCCTGGGACCTAGTGCCACAGGTTCAAGAACCTCTTGTGCGCTGGTTCCTCTGGATAGGAAGATTCCCAGAGTTAATAGAGTCCTCACTGTAGAACCTGGCAGCAGGTTTGTTTAATAAACAAAGAAAATAAAGAGATAAAGAAACTTTATTTATACAAAACTCCAACCCAGTCCTGTTCCACCCTCTCCAGCAAACAGGCAGGTGATGCCACAGTCCTGGGATGCACACAGGCAGCACTCTGCCGGGCCCTCCTTTCCCAGCACCCATGGCGGGGCCAGGTGCTGCTGGTACATAGTGCCTGGGGTCTAGGGCAGGGGCCGCCTAGCCCCAGCTGGACTGCAGGACACTCGCCGCTGCTCTCTCTCTCCATGGCTGTCGACAGTGGTGTCTACTGAGAACAGTCAGGGAGCGGTGTGTCCAGGGGCCTTCGAGGGCGCCCCTCCACCCCCGAGAATTGTGTGCAGGTACCCAGGAACAACCGCCACTGCTTTGGTAGTCACAGTCGGTTTCATCCTTCTGCCTCCAGCACTGTCCCAAGATTACTGTGCAAAGTGGGCGCCTCTGCACCCTGCACATCCTGAGACCTCGACTTCTGCCCACTTCCAAGGCCTCCCAAGTCACCCTTTGCTGGCTGCTAGTTCCTGGGCTCAAGCTTCCATTCAGTGAGATGGGGAGAACCAACCCCAGGCAAACAAGTGACCACAAGGACAAAATGTGCCCTGGGCAGGTTGGACAGGGACAGTCGGCTGCGGACCCTGTGAGTGAGGCAGACAGCAACTCATTTGTAAGCTGGGCTGTCCAGGGACCTCACAATCCCTGTAGGTGCTCCGGTGGGACACTGCTGCCTGGAACCCTCTGCTCCTGCAGGATGGGCGAGCCCAGGTCTGGTGTTAGGCCAAGGTCATGCATTCGTTTCATAGGCTTTGAGAAATCTGCTGCCTGGCTCCCCCCTTAAGAAGGCACTTCCTCGGCACAGACAGGCCCAGAGCCCTCAGCAACAAGAAGGCCCATACCTGGACTCTCTCATGCTTGGTGGCCCTGTGGGGACCAGGCCCACCACTTTGGGAGTCTGGCTTGAGCTTTGAACACTGCTGGGGGCAAGATGGAAGGACAGGAAGGTCTTAGCCTCCTCCGAGATGCCCCTGGGTGCCAAGGAGTCTGGACCGAGGTTGGCTTCCAGCAGAGGTTCAGCTGGGGTAGGCTCCAAGATCCCCCGGGGTGGTCCTGGGGGTGAGGACACGTCCCCACAACAGCAGCCACAGCAGGGGCTGGCCACAGTGTGGGCCTGACCAGCCTCCTCTTGGCCATGACACTGCTTCAAGTGGCCACACAGGTGGCAGGTGAGGGCAGAGTAGACAATGCCACTGGCCAGGTCGTCCCTGAGAGGGTCAGCAGCCTCCTGTGGGGGCAGTAGGGGCTTCTGCTTGTACTCCTCTCTGACCTTTGGCCCCAGACTAAGCCCCTCTGGGGAGAGGCTTGGGAGGAGTGGGCTCTGGGGGCTGAGAGGCGGCTCCACATCCAGGCCAAAGGTGAAGAGGGGCACAGGGACAGGGGCCGGGTCCTCAGTGCAGCTGGCAGTGAGGCTGTGGAAGGGTTTGTAGGCCCCATCCCCACTGCCACCCCCAGGCCCTGCCATCCCAGCCCAGGGGGCACTGTCAGTGAGCAGGTTGGAAGAGGCCTTGTACCCAGCTTCTCCTGAGGGGCCAGGGGCCATGGCACCGTCTTGGGGGCCACCTTGCCTCACCGCCTGCACAAACTCCCGGTAGCCACTACAAGCGGTGACAGCAGGGGCCGGGTTGGCCCCATGCTGGAGGACACTCTGGCGGAGGATTTGCTCCCAGCTCTGTGGCTCTGAGGGCTGGGGGGTGCCAGGGCTCGTGGGGTCTCCTTCCTTCAGGCCTTCAGTCTGAGGCGGGTCTGGGGTCAGCTCTCCGGAGCTCTGGGCCTGGCTCTGAAAGCGGCTGAAGCTGCGGTAGGCAGGATTGTCCTCAACGACGAGGGAGACCCCGGTGGAGGCCGGGCCCTGGGCCACACTGGCTTGGGGTGGGGGCCCAGCATGCAGAGGCTGCTCCTTGTCCCAGCAAGCTGCCCCCAGGGGCCCCGGGCTAGGGAGCACTCGTGTCTGAGCACTCGTGCTTCCAGGGGGCAGCAGAAGGCAGGTTCCCCCTGGGTTCGGCTGGCAAACATCCCCTTCCTCGGCCCCCAGCAGGCCCAGGATCATGCTCTCCGCCAGCCGGGCCGCGATCCTCTCCCTGCCATCTGGGAAACCACCCTCGCTGCCCTCCAGGGACGTGCAGAAGTCCTCTTTGTGCCCTCTGTCCTCCTCTGCCTCCTCCTCCTCCTCCTCCTTCTTGACCTCTGCTGGAGCCTCAAACAGCTCCACGCACCGCACCACACTGATGGTCTCTGGCAAGAGGATCGTCCTGCTGACCTCTACTGGGCACCACACGGATCTCCCGGGGCTGTAGAAAGGCCTGTTTCTGGCAGCCTTCGGGAGATCTTCATCCTTTTTCATGCTGTGCTCTAGCAAACAGGGCAGGAGCTTCGTCAGACATGTCTTCCAGTGTCTGTAAAAGCAGAGCTTGGTCAGGGTTCAATATTCACATTTGAAAAACTCCTACTCATCCGTCAAAGCCCAGTTTGAAATCATGTTCTACTGATATCTATGTAATGCAGACATGGTTCCTGACTATAATCAATAACCAATGAATTTGTCTTTACTGGTGAACTGGGAACTCTCCGAGGGCAGGGCCTATTAGTTTCTTTTGGGTTTCTGGAACCCAGTCCATGGCCTAGCTAATGCAAAGTTGGTCTTCTGAATAAGGAAAAGTCTTTATCAGGGACAATGGGGTTCAAATACAACACCACGGCCTCATCCATGATAGAATGGGTGAAGGGGTTCTAGGGTTGGGGCAGGGACTGGACCCCTGTGCCAGGAACAAACTCTGATATGTCTACACAGTTGACCTATTGCTAGGACCAGCTTTCTCCAGGCTGCGGGGCACTCCCAATGAGCTCAGAACGTACCGGTCAGCAGTGACTCAGACGGCTTGGCCAGCAGCTCCCAGCACCCTCTTTCATCACCCCAAGGCCAGGAAGTGAAGGGGATGTGAACTCTGCTATTGGTTCCAGCCCCCTCCAAAGCTACACAGGCTAAGTCCAGATACATACGGGCATTTCCTGGGCTCCTGGCCCCGGGGCCACTTCTCCCACGGCGACACCTAGAACAAGAAGGCCAATGAAGCGGAGTGGAAGCCAGCTCGGCAATAGGGACTCTCAGGAGCCATCTGTCTGGCTTGAAGTCCACCAAAGTCACTCAAACTCTCTGATCTCAGCTTCCTGGGAATTAACAAGAAGGTCCGAATACTAATAATAACTGTGGGTGGCAAAAATTAGCCCGGGACTCTGAGGCCCCCTGGACCCCGGGTCTAAGCTGGCTGTGGGACTTCATTTGATAACCAAGGGTGCTGTCATGTGAGATCTTGGGGTTGAGAGGCTTTGCAACTTCCATCCCTTGAGACCTGGCCACCAAAGCAAACAGGCCTGGGCTGGTCTGCTGCAGGGGAACACTCAGGGCTCAGCTACCCCCATGCCTCTGTGAGTCAGGTGGTCACTGGGACTGTGAATGCGGCCGCACGGCCAAGCCCTGGCCAGCCTGGCTCTGGCCAACCTCCTCCTCCATACACAACACAGAGCCCAGCCCAAACCGCCACCCAGCAAAGCAGGAGCTACATGTGGTGGTGGTTGTAGGGGTGGTTATTACCCAACAAATGCTAACCAATAAAATAAACCAATAACCAATAAACTAACCAACTAAACCAATAAAATAAGTGACACTCAGTATATGCAAGATTCTGGGACTCACAGTTTCTACGCACAATTTTAATTCATTCCCAACCGGTAAACACAACACAAAGGAGGAAACCGAGGCGCAGGGAGGGTCAGCAGCCTGCTGGAGTCTGTACCCCAGGAAGTGGCAGGGCTGGGATTGAAAGCCGGCATCACCTGGCTGCAGAGGCTGCTAGAGCGCCATCTAGACAGGGCCTGAGTCCCCTTCCCTCCGTCCTTGAGAGCCCTGGCCTCTCTGACCCCGGCCCAGTACAGGGGCGACCATGCGGCTGCTCTCTGGGGTGCCCACTCTTTCCTGGTGACCGAGTTAGGAAAGGTGTAGGGAACACATTGGGGCTGTGGGAGAGCTGTCTGCTGTTAAGAGGAAAGCACGGGATGTCTGTTCCCCTCTCCACTTCTCCTGGAACAGGAGCTGCCTGGGAGAGGACACAAGTGACCCATGCTGGAGACTACCCCAGAGGGGCCCATCCTAGAAGCAAAGGCCGCTGCGGAAGCTGAGGGGAGAGGAGGCCTCTGGCTCCAGGGACCAGTGGGGCCACTGAAACACACTTCCTGTCTCCTGTCATTCCAAAGCTAGCAGACACCTGGGACACTGCAACCACTCTTGGGCCCCAAGCTGTCTCACCTGGGGGTCCTGAATGACAATGGCCACCACAGGGCTGCAGGCCGGGTTGGGAATCTGGTCCCACCACTCTTTCTTGATCCTAAGAAACAAAGGGAAGACATGTTGGCCCTGGATAAATGATCTTCTGTGAACACTGTCCTGGCCACAGGTCCTACACATACCAGGCGCCAGGCTAGTTTGGGAGTCACACTTCTAAGTCCCTGTCGCCATACAGGGCAGTGATTTCTACTGTTGATGTCATTCTACAAAGAAGACATGGATAAGCCAGGCGTGGTGGCTCACGCCTATAATCCCAGCACTTGGGAGGCTGAGGCAGGAGAATCGTTGTGAGTTTGAGACCAGCCTGGGCTGCAAAGTGAGCTCAAGGCCAGCCTGAACTGCATGGAGAGACCCTGTCTCAAAAAGACGAAGAAGACAGAAGAAGAAAGAAGAAAGGAAGAAAGGAAGAAAGGAAGAAAGAAAGGAAGAAGAAGAAGAAGAAGAAGAAGAAGAAGAAGAAGAAGAAGAAGAAGAAGAAGAAGAAGAAGAAGAAGACATGGAGGCCCAGAGAGGGGATGGGCAGGAGAGGAAACAGAGCGAGCTCATGCCTGGATTCTGCTGCCTGGCATGGAACAAGGCCCCAGGGAACCAGACCAGCTGCAGAGGAAGGATCTGGGTCTCCTCCAGGAAACCCCAGAGAGAGAGGTCTGGGGAGCCACAGAGAAGCGGCATCTCTTCCCCCTACCCACCCAAGGCCACAGCACTGCCAGGTGAGACAGTCTGGCCATCTTTGGATTGACCTCTGCCTGAGGCTAGCCAGCACATTTATACGTTTGTTTGCTTGACTATTTCAGTAGGGCGAATTAAACCCGGGTTCTCTGCGCTGAGCTACAGCACTCATGCCCCCCACCCCTTGGAGATCTTAATAAGCTGCAAAGTTGCCAAGAGCTGGCACGATCTTGTGATCTTCCTGCCTCAGCCTCCCTGAGTTCTGGGATTACAGGCCTGCACCACCATACCTGGCTTCCCGACCTATATTCATTGAGCATCTAGTATGTGCCAATCACTGTACCAGGTTCCAGGGCCACAACAGGAAATGAGACAGATGGAGCTGACCTTTAAGAAGGGTGAACAGATGAGACGTGGACATGGAAATGACAGGATGGCGTCACTGCTTCGTGGTGGCGGGTGCTATGAAGAAGGGTAAGGGTGACAGAGGGCTGGAGAAGTGTGAGGAGGGAGAGGGGAGTGGCGAGGGATGAAGACGGTGCGAAGTGGGGAGGGCTTTCTGGGCAGGAGCATGGCATGGGCAAACGCTCTGGGGGAAGGACACAGCTGGCACTTTTGGAGAACTGCCAGTGAACCAGGTGTGGTGGCCTAGCGATCCGGAAGCTGAGGCAGGATGACTGCATGTTTCAGTCCCATCTGGGCAACTTGGGGAGACCTGTTTCAAAATTTAAAAATAAAGGGCTGGGGACATATCTTAGCAGTAGTGCCTCCCTGGGTCCAATCCTGCTGGGGTGCTGTGAGAAAGCATGGGAAGAGTCAGGTAGTAGAAAACCTGAGGTTCAGAATGGCACAAAGATTGGCCCGTGGGTGCTGGAAGGCAGGAGCAGAGGGACAGAGCGGGACTGGTGTTCCCTGCAGACCTGGAATGTGCTCAGCCTGAAGTGGCCCCTCACGCATCCTTCCTCGGCCACCCCTGATCCCAGTGTTGAGGGTGGGATGGCAGGGACAGGGGACAGAGGTGGAGAGACACCATGACTCCGCAGTCAGCTAGGACCAGTTGGAAACAGGCTCCTTCTGCCCCCCGCCTTCGCCCGCCTACGCTGGGACTTGGTGCATCTCTACCCTGGGCCATCAAGGCCAAGACCAGGGCTCCTCTCAGTGCTGGGCCAGACCCTGTGCCTCCAGGTTGACAGGGCAACAGGCACCATCTCCACCTTCCCTGTGCCCAAGGAAGGCCCTTGCCTCCCGCTCAACAGGCGCCCCTCCTTGGAGAAGCCTGTCCTGGCCCCCATCTGGAGAGCACCCCCAAACATTCCCTCCCTAAGCCTAGGTCTACACCCACCAGATCAGGTGCCACTTTCAAGACCTTCAGGTACCAGATGCAGCAGGGCCCAGATTTTAGGACCCCTGGGCCTGGTCAGCCTGTTCCTAGCCCTCGACTCAGCAGCCACTCAGTGAGCGCACCTGTGACATGAAGGCCCGGTGCAGATAGACCAGGAGGCTGGGGTGTGTGGTGGACTCACCTGGTGATGCTGCAGTAGCAGGACAGGCAGATGAGGGTGACGACCACGCAGGAGACGATGAGGCCGAGCTTGAGGCGCTGCTCCACGGGCTGCTGGTAGTCTGCGGGAGGTGAGGGGAGCCGTGAGCCTGCGCCGCGCCGCCCGAGAGCCCAGGGCTAGGGCTGGGGCCTCCGAGACCCGGTGCTGGGACTCTCCTGCCCGCCCGCCTGCGCCACGGCCGGATCTCCCTCTTGAACTCAGTGCTCTCCGGCCACTGGTGCCTGCACTGTCCCGCTCCCCAAACCCACAGCTCGACCTCGATGCTCTTGCTGCTGAGAGCCCTGCGGTCAAACACACCTACTCCAGTAGCAGCCTGCAGGCTCAAGGCCTGACTGTCACACCCTGGCCAAGCAGCCCAGGACCGCACCCTCACCCTGTCTGCGCTGGGGCGATCTCACCGGCACCGAGGGGTTAATGAGGGGCTCCTGGGAATGCCTCCAGGATGACACGGATTTAGTACATAACGCTGGCTCCTTTCCCGTTTGCTTCCACCGCCCCTCCCAAGAGATTTCCCTCCCGCCGTCCACCATCGCCCTCCCATCACGCCACCCCCAGCTCTGCCTCACTCCTTCCCCAGCGCTGTCACCTGGATCTAGCTGATTTCTTTCTTTATTTACTTGTTTAGTTTTTGTCTCTGCCCTCTAGAATGGCAGCTCCAAAAGGCAGGGACTTCTGATTCCCCAGTGTCTATTCACACAGTAGCAGCTCAACAAATATTCATCAAAAATAATTGGTAAGTGCCCAGCACCTTGTGTCTGTTCCATTTCCCACCCCTTCCCCAGGTCAATGGCAGAATCAAACCTACTCAACTTCCAGAAGCCCCGAGTAGTTAGCCTTGTGCTGGACACTGAGGACAGACACAGTTGATTCCACCTACAGCGCTCACCCTTCCCAAACCAGCAGCACTCACGCAGGACTGTAATACTACCAAGAAATGCATGTCTACAGTGTCACACCATGGCAATGTCAGGTTTATTTGTTACTGCAGCCCAGCCAGCAAAGCCTGACCAGTTCAGCTTGTCAGTGGGGAGCTTGGATACATGCAGTTAGAGGAGCTTCTGGTACAAAAGCCCAGCGATTCATCCTGGGGAGCGACGGGCAGTAGAGTTGTCCCCACGCGGGGCATGAGACTCACAGTTCTCCCACGTGGTGCCAGGGCTCCACTCACTCCAGATGCTGCCATCCAGCTGAGCCAGGGCCCTCACCCGCGCGACATAGGAAACCCCGGACTTCAGGTCTCGGGCTTCGAGGTGGAAGGTGGTTTCCTTGTAGGTCAGGTTGTAGATTTTGACCTGCTGGGGAAAGGAGTGGTCAGTGCTCAGCTGGCATGGAGGGGCCACTCCCGCCTCAGCAGCTGTCCTTGGCTGACCTCAGGATGTCGAGGAGCCACCAGGCTGGGTATTGATGGAGCCGTCTCCCCATGCAAGCCACTGTTTCCTGCCTCTAGGGTTGTGACCAGAGTAGCCAAGGTGGGTCAGGGCAGTGGGCCCACTCTGCTGATTCGCTGTATTATCCTAAGTGGGTCAGCTGAGTGAGCTTTCTGGGCTTCTCATTTGTAAAATGAAGGTAAGAGTCCTTACTGCCACTTTCTGGCTGTGTGACCTTCAGTAAACGACACAAGCTCTCTGGACCCTGATGTCCTCTTCTGCAAAATGGGGATACGGAGAATAAGTGTCTGCTTCCGGGGTTTACGTAGGTGAGTGCTCCCAGGGGGCCGGGCACCCCGCAGTCTCTCTGGACTGCCTGAAGGGCCAGTGCATTTAGACACTTGAGTGACGTGACCGTGCAAGGTCCGGCCTGCTAGGAATGTTCTGCCTCAGTGGCATAGAAAAGGCCACAGGGAAAGTACTCAGGGTGGCCTTTGGGTCACTGGATCACCAGCCTGCAAGGACCTGGATGCCATCAGTGTCAAGGACCTGAGACCAACCACCCTGCAGCCCCTACAGCCCTGTCCATCTTCGCTGTGGAGGACACCGCTGAGTTAGAGCCTGGCCCCAGCCCACAGATGTTACACGTGTGCGGCTGCTAAGGTGGTGGTGACATTACGGCACGGCAGCAGGAAGCAAAGACAGCCACAGCAAACACTCGTGCACTTGCCGTGGGACAGATGCTCCTTTAGGGGACAAGGCGCCTCCAGGCCCGGAGTCTGCCCAACCTTCCCCTCTTCCCTCCTGGCACAGGGCGGCCAGGATGTTCGGTATCTGGCAGGAGGACCCCAGGCTGGGTCCTGTGGGACTGCGGGAAGTGTTTGCTTTATGTAAACATTACTTTTCACCCACAACACAGTGTTAAAAGGTGTGAAGTAACAGCTCAATTCTGGCTTGGGGGGGAGCCCTTCATGCCCTGCCCAGGAGCCCCCTGCATAGGTGCTCAGGCCTGGCACGGCTTCCTGGGCCTGCAGCATTTGAGGAAATGGCCTGGTGCAGAGAGAGCAGGGGGTAGGCACAGGAAGGAAGTCACGCCGGGAGGCAGAGGACGGGGGGGGGGGGGGGGGGGGGGGGGGGGGGGGGGGGGGGGGGGGGGGGGGGGGGGGGGGGGGGGGGGGGGGGGGGGGGGGGGGGGGGGGGGGGGGGGG
>PVLA01004330.1:0-50117 GCA_004027455.1 Hydrochoerus hydrochaeris | reverse complement strand
GTGCGCAGCCACGGTCAGGTGGCCGTCCCAGGGCGCCTGCTGCCTGCAGGAGTGTGCTGCGAAACGCTTTACCAGGGAACAAAACAGAAACTGCGGCTTCCGAGGAACTATTGGTTAACAAGGTGGCAGGAGTTCAGATCCTGGTTCAAATAGCAGCTCTGCTGCTCCCAGGGGTGGGAAGCTTGGCAAGTTGCTATAGCCTCTGGAGCCTATGTTTCCTCATCTCTTAGACACAGGAGAAAGGGAAACCACTGTTTCTGTTAGAATGGAAGGCATGGCCCAAACAGACTCATATCCTCATTTCTGCTTGTTTACTACATACTCCTGTACACAGATTCTATTTTGTCATAAACCTCAGATATTCCATCATTTTTTAAGACTCCAAATCTCTTCTCATGGAGTTCCCTCTGCCCGGCTTACATTTGTTTTTCTTCCCTATATAAAAAACTCCTATGCATCCTCCAACATGCAGGCCAAAACCCCCTCTCCATTAATAGAGTCATGGCTAGAAATCATCCAGGACAATGAGCAGCTCTACCCTCAAAATTCCAAGTCACTAATTCCTCTTCTTAGAATTTAACCCACCCAGTCTAAGCCACAGCTGGAGTTTGCAGTAAGCATAAACAGCTAGATACCAACCTGGCTTCTATGCCACTGAGTTTATGTACTACTCAGGGTAGGTCCCCAGCTCCAGGGGTTATTCCTCATCTGTGGAGACCACTCCCAATCCCTAGCCTGTGATTGGTTACAGAGGAGCATGTGACCAGCTCAGATAAGGGAATAAATTCTTTAGGTTCAGCTCTGTGGTTGGAAGGGAGACAGGAGTAGTATGACTTGGTAGCTTCTGCCTACCGAAAGGAAAAGCTGAACTTCATCTCTCCGCCTCAGCCATGGCCAATCAGAGCACTCCACCAGCACTCACTCCTGCTCTGCACTCTCACCCCCACCCCAGTGGTAAACTTGGTAGGCCAAGGAAGCACTGACCATAGGATTTTATTGGGACTTGGGGCAGGGGGAGAGGAAAACTGTGGTTTTCCCATTAGCGCTTTGGAACAGGCCTGGAACC
Source organism: Hydrochoerus hydrochaeris (assembly GCA_004027455.1). NCBI lineage: Eukaryota > Metazoa > Chordata > Mammalia > Rodentia > Hydrochaeridae > Hydrochoerus > Hydrochoerus hydrochaeris. The sequence continues at coordinate 49,051 of PVLA01004330.1, read as the reverse complement.
GCTAGGGGCCACATTTGCCATTACACAAGGGAAGCACTTGCTTAAAAATAAAGCCAACACAGAATAAAATGGGGCCAGAAATAAACATCTGCTCCACAGTGGTGTACACCTTCAATCCCAGCACTCAGGAAGGCAGAGGCAAGAGAACTGCAAGTTCAAGCCCAGCTTAGGCCATTTAGCAATACCCAGTCTCAAAAGAAAAAAAAAAAGTTAGGGATATAGTTCAGACCCCTCTTGGCTGTGACAGGAGTGACCTCTGGGACTCAGGTTACCAGAGCATGTGGCCAAATTGCCACCTACAGTCCCCCAGGTCCCCCTGGCAGAAATGTGACTCTCAGCCCTCTTTGGCCAACCAGGGGCAGTGAACAGAAGTTTCACTCAGTGCACTGAGCCAAGGAGCTGGCTCCCCATGTGTCCATGCTGGCCATCCAGCTGGGCCCACCTCCTGAGGCCAGGGCTCAGGGCAAGGGCTCAGCCCGCCCACCACCCTCCTCCTGAGGCAGTGACAACCTGCAGCCTACTCACGTGCTCTGGCTTGCTCTCACTGGAAACTCTGACCTGGTGGGTGAGCCTGGTGTACAGGTAGTTCCAGGGTGGGTACAGGCTGCTCCATGACAGCAGACACCCGGTGGACACATTGGTGCTGACCGTGAGGTTTACCGGGGCCTTGGGTTTCACTGTGAGGAGAAGGTGCGATGTGAGGGGCTGGCAGGGACATGCAGAGGGCACGGCCGCCCAGCACATGTGCTGGCCATCTTGTATCCCAACAGCCACTGGGGCTGTGCAGATTAGAGCCTGCCTCCAAACTCTAAACTAAACAAAAACTAGCTGGGGATGTAGCTTATTGTGGAGGCCACTCACAGTACTGGCGATACAGTGCTGCAAAAACACTGCACAGCACCTCAGGGGTTACTGGCTGTGTTTGTCCGGAAAGGTGAAATGCACAGGTCACAGTCACCCCATTGGTTTTGTCACCTCTGCACATGGTGTGATTATTTCCTCACTGTTTGGCTTCATCTAGATTCACCCATTTAAAACTCTTTCTAAGCAATCATATTCATGAGCTCGTGACTACAGAATATGCATCATCAAAAGCAACATACAAATGGAAAAATTATTATTATTCTTTTGTAGTGCTGGGGATTGAGCGGGGTCTCATGCGTGCTGGGCAAATTCTCTCCCACTGAGCCCCAGATGCTAAAAATTATTTAAAAATTTTGCACGATTAAACTGCAATATATGTACATATCATTTCCCCAAGATGAATGTAATTATCACAAACATAAGGCGATAAAAAATTCTTCCCCTAGAAAGCCAATTGCAAAAGTAAAATGAAACATATTTGTGAGTCATTCCTGGTTACCCATGGGCCAGCAGTAGTCTGGGCAGGCCTGTAGAAGAGAAAACAGTTCTTCCAAGGGCTAAGCCTGAGCTTGCTCTGCTGCTGAACTCTCTGTGACCTAAGGCGGATCACTCACCTCCACTGAGCTCCAGGTTACTCAATTGAAAAATGGGGGTCACAACTGTCTTTTGGAAACTGAGGCTCGGAGAGGCTAACATAATTTTCCTCAGGTTGCACAGCAATAAATTCCTGCTTTAAATTCCTATTTTTAATGACACTGGAGCAAAGTCATGGAGGAACTGTTGCGGGGACTTGGCACCAGGAAAAGGTTAGTCTTCTTCAGTCAGCACCACCTGGAGAAACAGCAGCTGAGTGGCCAACAGCAGGGAAGGACAGCTCTCAGCCAGCTTGTGTGGTTTCAGCCTTCCACTGACACTGACATCTAGGGGCTTAAACAGCTGAGCTGAAGGGGCCCTGACATATGACCGAGCTCTACCCCATTCCAAGATGGGAAGACTGAGGTCCAGGAAGGGGCAGGAAGCCCATCAAGCCCTGGGGAGCACGGGAGGATATGCGGGCCCACCTCCCCAACTAGAGTCCACCCGCCACCCCTCACCATGCTGGCTGGGTGTGAAGTTGTGGCTCCATAGCAGCTGCGTCCCGGCCCACAGGTCCAGCTGATAGACGTCCGTAGTGACCAGATTTTGCGTATCCATGTGACACACGCACACCGCATCAGCACTGTTCTCAGGGACACAGGTGTGGCTTCTGCAAACACAGTGAGGGTCAGGCTGGTGATGTGGAGGCTGCTGCGTGTACAGTTCCCCCGAGCTGGGGCTCCTAGACTGTGTGCTCCCCTGATTTGAGGACAAGATCTGGGAGTCTGGCAGCGGCTGAGGTGTGGTGAGGAAGAGGACTGGAGGGGCCTTCACAGCCCTTCCTCCCCTAGCATGGACCCACCTCACTTCCCTGGGCTGCAGGCCCTGCCCTGGGGCTTAACTCATTCCTGCGAATCCAGAGAGGCACGAAGCTGCACATTAATCATCTACAACATGTGTTCCCATGCCCTTCCCTGCAGGGTTTGCAGCAGCACAGTAGGCAGCAGCAGACCTTGGCACCCCACCTGCAGGCACATGCCAGTCAAGGTGCCACCTTATCAATAAGCCCCACATCATGCAGTATCTGCAACTGTTTTCTGTAAAGACCAGGAGGTCAATATTTGGGGCTTTGAGGGTCACCCAGCTTTTATCACAAATTCTCAGCTCTGCTAACATAGCATAAAAAAGCCCTGGGCCGTATGTACTGGAAAGAGCAAGACTATGTGCTAATAAAACTTTATTTACAAAAACAGGTAGTAGGCCAGGCATGGCCTAAGGGCCGGCGTGCCTATCCCTGGCCTACAATAATGTATGTATCACAGCCCATCAGAGAACCCTATGCATCCTGGAGAGCCTGACGCGCCCTGGAATCGCACAGCCCAACACCTGAGCTGCCTGCGTGTGCTCCCGGGTCTCCCACCCTCACAGCAATGCCTGCTGCTAGCAGGTCACCCTCCCTGCCCACCCACAGCCTCGTGCAGTGATTCTGACAGGAGTCAGGAGTCACTGGGTCAAACTGTCTCCACAGCAGCTTTCAACACTGTTTGCTTTCATACTTTCTCTCACTCTTTTGATTCTTTCTCAGTTTCCAGAACACTCTGGAGTTTTTCAGTGAATACGAGACACAGCTGAGTCTCCGCTCAGAGGGCTTGTTGAATGTTGTCCTGTGTGTTGCTTTTGGGATTTAACAAGGGCGGTACAGACAGACACACACTTCTGGATAAAGCTTCTTGGGGGTTGACTCATAATGAGCGTATAGGGCTCCAGAGACCATGAAGTTTGAGACCGCTGGTCTGGAGCCATATTCCACCAGATCTACACGCCACGCGTGTGGTGACAGTGTGCTGCAGCACCACCTCACCGCACCTGATACACATGTCCCAAGACGCACCTCGTGTCTCACTGCACCCCGAGAGCCCCGGCAACCCGGCACCCTGCCCTCCCATGACCCCAGGCTTACCCTTCCTCGGGGTCTGGGTTGAAAAGGAGCTGGTAGGACAGGCGGAAAGCTGCCCCGCAGTTCAGGGGCCGGTCCAGCCGCCATTCGCAGTTGGAGAGGCTGAGGAAATCTGACCAGCAAGTGGGCTTCTGCAGGAACTTCAGGCTCCCTGTGGGAACAGGAGACCACCTGAGCAGCCAGGAGGCTATGGCCAGAAGACACGGAATCATTCAAGTGGCTGGGCACCCAGAGCCAGGGGCATTCGCTTGGCCAAGGCAGGTAGGAAGCCAGCCGAAACAGGACCAAGACGCAGGCGCCCGGTAGAGTGTGTTGCCAGCGCCCACGGTGTGAGGTGGCACAGGAGTCCTTGCGGGCTCCCAGCAGGGTGCAGGGCCCAAGGGGAAGGTGGGGGCTGAATGCCCCTTATTCTTAGGGTGACTCAGTTCCTGGCCAAGGCAAGGAGGGAAGGTGCTAGGAGTCCACTGCCGGTCGAAGCCCAGCCCTGGGGCACTGGGAGTGGAGATGTCACCTCTCCTCCACCTGCCCACTCCCTGGACTCCTTGTCTCCTCATCCCTCTCTGCGCTGAGGCCCCCACCTCCAGGCCCAGGCACCTCTGTCCCCTGGCTCCAGGGGGTTTGGGCAGTTGGAGGTGGGAGGAGAGGGTGGGGCTTCCTCTCTTAGCCCCTCTGCTAGCTTGTCTGAGTGCTCCGACCACTGCTCCTGACCTTTGCCACCTTCTTATTCCTCAGCTCGGCGCTGACAGCAAGGCGCATTTGTCAGTGGGTTAAGGGCTGCCACATTAGGAGAGCTAAGGCATGTCCTCCCCTCGATGCCTTTCCCTGAGGCTTGGGTCAGAAGGCTTGGAGTCACCTTGACACCTCTTCCTCTCTCACAACCCGGTTCCAATCTGTCCCCCAAACTACCTTCCAGATAGTCCTAGACACTGTTCGCCTCTTGCCACTGCCTGCCTCATGGCCATCAGGCCTCCTCCTGGTCCCTCCTCCCCCACAGCTGGGGGAATTCCTGGAATCTGACAGACAAGTCGCTCCTGACTCAGACCTCCTGGACTCAGTGGCCTGTTCCCTTTCCTGTCGGGCTCCTCCCTCATGCCCGGCTGGCTCTCAGCAGTGCCTGTGCTGAGAATGCCCAGCTCCCAGAGGTCTGCACAGCCCCTGCATTACCTGCTGTCCCTGACCACCTGATTCTAAACCACAGACCCTACTGCCCCTGCTGCCCCAGCTTCCTTACTCCGTTCTGTGTTGTCGCTTCTGTCACCCTTAATGATCTGTAGAATTTACCTAGAATTATTGTTGCCACACTTCTAGAAGAACCTGGATTTCAATCTGAATTGATACTTTAAAAACAAACAAACAAACAAACAAAAAAAAACCCCAAAACTACAGCCAGGGCAATATGTCCTCAATTGTTCCCTCCTTCTGTGGTGTCCTCTTCCACCAGGCTGAGGATCTTCATTTTGATCCCTGATGGGCCCCAGGGCCTTGGCAGTAATCAGAAAATGAATGACGGAGAGGTGGTGACTTACCACAGCCTGCAGCCCACACCAGAATCAGGCCGGCCACAGGGAACAGGAGGTCAGAGCAAAGCCGCCCCATGGGGAGATGCTGAGGTGCCTGCAGAGGGAAAGCAGCGGGTTAGTGGCCGGCCACGCTTCCCGGCGAGCACGGCCCCCTCTGCCTGTCAGCAGTCATCGGTGCTCACCACCACCTTTGTACAAGCACGGGATGCCACCCGAGCCAGAGGCTAAGCCACTGACGGCCCGTCCGTCCCAAGACACGTTTCCCCGTGCCCTTGTCCTGGAGATCCCTCTGCACACATGCAGCTGTGTTCAACCCGTCCCACCACTTACAGCTGTGGACACAGAACAAACTTTGCTTCGGTGCCTCAGGTTCCCTTTCTGTTAAGGGCTATCTAACATCTCATGAGGGTGCCCTGGGCATTATATGAGCCCTTACCCAGTGACCAGAACATAGCAAAGACTCAAGGAAGCTAGCAGTCACCTTAGTCCACAGAGCCCGTGTAACAAGCACACCCTCGGAGGGGAGGAGGGATGGTGCCGGGGAGAAATGTGCTGCTCACGGCTGTGAAGCCTCTTAGGACCCAGGTGCCTGCAGAGTCTCTGTTTCACAGATGGCACCTGCCACGTGTCCTCACAGGACAGAGAGCAAACGAGCTCCTTGAGCTCTTCTACAAGGATATGCATCTCTCTTTATAAGGGCACTTGGTCCCTTCCTCAGAGGCCCATCGCTTAATGCTAGGGATGGATAGAGCATCGGTTATTAAGAAAAATGCTCAGAAGCTGTGGATGGCTCCCGGTGCTAGATAACTTGCCTACCGTGCCCTGGGTTTGAACCTTTGTACTGCAGAAAGAGACAGCAGGAAACAGAGAAATTAATTTGAAAGCAGAACCCCACGGAGCCCACGTGTGTGTACATTTTTTCCAAGACTCCTGCTGTGTAATGTTGGTTTCCTCTAAAATGCGATGTGTTGGATTACATCCCTTAGCAACGCTAAGAAGGCTCACTGTCTCCGACATCCCTGTTTAGTTCTCTGTCTCGAGATCTCTTTCCAAAAAGCCACTCCGGCGGCCAAGGCAGGAGGAAGGCAAGTTCAACCTAGCCAGGCGAACACAGGGAGACCCTGTCTCAAAACACAAAAGTGAAAAGGGTTGCAGATGTAGCTCAGCACAAAGGTCCTAAGTTCGAGCAAAAGAAAGAAAGGGAGAGAGGGACGGAGAGAGGCAGCACTAATCAACTGCAACCCTTCCAGCTAAAGTCCAGGGGTCGTCAATGAAGCAGACTGAGAAGCCAGGCAGAGGGAAAGCTCTGTTTTACCCCAGTGGTGTCTCAGCAGCTCCCTGAAAAACTCCTATGAATCATTAATTATTAAAGGTTCAGAATACAAGCCAGGATTAACCAGGTAGTAAGAGATGCCACCTTCCCCTGGTGACTGAGGGCAACAGCCCCCAGAGAAGGACAGACGGACATCGTGAGCTTTCTGAGACAACGCCTGGGAAGGAGCCAGCACAGGTTCTGTGTTCCTGCAGAAGGTCAGCCGGCTGGACCAGGGATGCCCAGGCATGGGCCTGGCCTGTAGGCTCCCAAAGGTGCCACCGGCACCAGACAGGGACAGGCAGGGAAAGCCAGAGCTGTGTCACCCAGAGAGCTAAGGCCGCCTGGTTCACTGACAAGTCTGAGCCTAACATAGAGCCTGGCATAGAGCACAGGCTCAGCAAATGTTACACAGGACAAAGTGGCTTTGGCCACGCTGCCAGGCCCCTAATGGGGTGTGAGTGGGTCTTTGATGTTGGTCACTCTCATAAGTCACAAATGTCCACAGCATCCTGGATGCCAGCAGAGTTGGTAGATGCCTTTGTTGAGATGCCTGTTCCGAGACACACTGTAAGACTTTAGCCATAAAGTCCTTCCTCCAAAGACACCTAGGGTGGTCAAGCAACCCAGTCATCATGTCTGAGACAGTTTACAATTCCAGTTACTCAGGAGGCCAAGGCAGGAGGATCGAAAATTCAAGACCAGCCCGTGCAACTTAGCAACACTCAGTCTCTAAATAAATAAATAAATAAATAAATAAATAAATAAATAAATAAATAAGGACTGGTATGTAGCTCCATACGAAGGCCCTGAGTTTCATCTCCAGAACCATCAAACAAAACAAACAGCTAAAATCTGAAGCAAGCATGGTGGTGTACATGTGTAATGTTAGGTACTTGGGAGGCTAAAGCAGGAGGATTACAAGTTCAAACCCATCCTGGGCTATATGTCAGAAAGAAAAAAAAGAAAGAAAGAGAGAGAGAGAGAGAGAGAAAGAAAGAAGAGAGGGAGGGAGGGAGGAAGGGGAGGAAGGTAGAACAAGAAGAAAAAGGCTGGGGCTATAGCTTAGTGGCAAAGTGCTCAGGTTCTATCCCCAGCACACTGAGAACAAAAATCAAAATAACAACAGAAAGACCACCGGGGTGGCAGTCAGGGCTGTGTCAGGGATCTGCTGTGGCAGACACCCCCAGGCACTCGCATGTGGGCAGCTTCAGAGGGACACGGAGTTGCTGTGTTTCATGGGACGCTGTGCACAGATGCAGTGAAAAAGAGGGCCCTGCAGCCCCAGGGGGCAGAGGACAAGGTGTGGATGAGGAGAGGAGCGAAAGGAATGGTGGCCCGTGGCAGGTGGCCAGGGCCAAACCTACAGCCAGAGGAGGACATGGTAAGTTCGAGTTCGCTGGAAGCACAGGATTCCTGCTGTGCCAGAGTCCGATGGGACCTCAAGGGAGGTCTCCTCGGTCAGCTGCCAGCCTGGCTGGCTGGGACGCCCTGTAAAGGCCATGTCTGACATGTGGCCAGCTTCTTCTTGCACCCTTCCCCAGACAAAGCACTCGGTCCAAGGTCACGCTCATTGCCCGCAGGGACAGCTCGCTGGAAACGGCTGTCTGATGTTGAGCCAAGGCTTTGTGCACACAGCTCCTGCTTGTTCAATGCTTATGCTGGGCTTGTTAAACATTTCAGGAAGTTGACTTCATCAAATCAACCCAAGAACCCTGCCAGGGAATTATTATCTCCACTCTCCTGCCGAACAAAGTGAGGACAAAGAAATCAGATAACTTGTCATGAGGATCCCACAGCTGGCAAGAGGGCAGAGCAAAATCAGAACCCAGGTCTGTCTACTTGGGAGACCGAGGTTCACTCTAATACATTAGGTCCTTCAACTCCACCTGCAACAATGAGATAAAATGAACAGTCATTCTGCTCATCAATTTCAAACATCATTTGAACCATGTCCAGGACCAGAAAGCCTGGTTAGGCAGAGAAAAGGCAGAGGGGTCTTACTGTCTGCTATGAGCCAGTGGTGCAGCAACGGCTTAAACAAACACACAAGACACCCGAGAAGGTTATAGTAACAGAGACAAGATGCAGGACAAGGGAGGTAATAGTGCTCACCCTACGAGTGCATTCTTTTGAAAAGAATGATGCAGTGATTATAAAAATGGGGAGGACCTGATATTCCAGAAGCCCTAGAAAGTCTTTCCCCAAAAGCTCTGCCCTCCTATATCTTGCAGTCTCTTCACACACTTAACAAAAACACAAGCATTCATCATATGGCAAGTTTTCTTCTATGCATTTTACATATACTAGCTCACAAAATGGTACCTTACAAAACAGGTACCATTATTTCTCCCATTTGCAGATAAGGGCAGTAAAGCTTAGAAAGGCGAAGTATTTGCCTGAAGTTGCAGAGCTATGACAGGCCTAGGAGTTGAACCCAGGCCTCAGGCTCCAGCACCTGGACTCTAAACCACTAATTCTACCTAAAAAGTGAGTTTCTTTATAGGGCTGGGGATTTAGCTCAGCGGCACACAAGTTTGACCCCCGGTACCAATAAAAAATTAAAAAAAAAATACAAGTGAGGCCCTTTATGCCATAGGGTCACTGACTCCTCTGAGCATCTGATGTAATCCAAACCTCTTCCTAGCAATATGCATGTGTCTAATTTCACATTTCATTTTGTAGGGGTTTCTGGATTCCCCAGAGCCCAGTCCAGATCAAAATCTTCTCCCTGGGTAAACTATTAGGGCCTTTGAGCAGGACAGTGGTAAAATTCTTCTAAAGCTCATCCCAAGTGCAGGCCTATAATCTCAGCACTTGGGAGACTGAGGCAGAAGGATCACCATGAGTTCCAGACCCTCCTGGACTACAAAGCAAGACCCTGTCTCAAAAAACCAAAAAGCAGACCAACAAACCAAAGCCCATTCTGGGCTGAAAGAAGTCTTGGGGGGGCGAGGAGTCAATGGTTCTGCAGATGTGAGTCACCCGTCTCTCTGCTATGCCCAGAGTTACTTCTCAGTGGAAACCGAGGCCAGGCCCTGCCTGCTCATGCCTGTCAAGGACCTCAGTCCTCACCTAGCTATGTCACTGGTAAGAAGAGGGCGCATGCCCACAGACCATTCTTTTTTTTTTTTGTACCAGGAATTGAACTTATGACCTAGTGCTTGCCAGGAAGGTACTGTGCCATTGAGCTATATCACTGGCCCCCACAGACTGTTCTTGCAATCAGGGGTATGGAAGTGGAACCAGATGGGAGTTGCTGGGGTTCTGGGAGGCAGAGGCAGGAAAGGGGTTGCATGTGGGGTGAAAAGGGGACCTTTGTGATGATGGAGTTGTTCAGTGGCTTGGCTATGGCGGTGGAGACACGAGGCTTTGCTTTAGAAAACACTGTACACAGCTTAATATACACACACATGCACATACACAGAGTCTGCTGGGGACCTGGGCAAGACCTGCCAGCATCCGGGCTCTGACTCCATCCTCTGCACTGGTAAGGTGGCACCACAGGGGGAGACTGAGAGTCTAGGAACCTGCATCTCTAATTATCTACAAACTAAAATTTAAATGTTAGAAAACAAAAAAACCATCCAAGCCCCTGATGACCCAGCCTGCTACCCTCTAGACTGCCCTCCTATCCCCTCTCCTCCCCACAGCCTGCAGGCCCGGACGCTGACTCCGCAGCCTCCTCTGCACCCACGCCTCTCCCCAGAGGCCTTCTCCATTCCAGTGCAGCACACAGTGCCATGTCCACGCCACAGGGTTCTCATCACTCTGTCTTATCAGGGTAGTGAGGTTAGGTGTGTGAATTCTCATTTGATTTCAGGATGTGGATGGCAGAGATAGAAAAACTTGACTGCAAAGATTTTTTCAACTTCCCTAGATCAAAAGAAAAAGGAAAAGCAAAAGGAGCTGCGGGTGTAGCTCGGTAGCAGAGCATTTGCCTACCTTGCAAAGGGCCCTGGTTTTGATCCCCAGAACCACAGAAAGAAAGGAAGAAAAATGGGAAGAAAAAAAAAAGGAAGAAAGCAAAAGATCAAAAATGATAACAATCTACATTACAGAGAGTTAATGGCCTTAATATATAAAGAGATCTTACAAATCAATAAGACAAACATTCCTTTAAGAAAAATAGGCAAGGTTCATAAATGATTCACAAAAGAAGCATCCTCGAGCCAGAAGAGTCTGAGACAGTCACTCTTAGTAGGCTGCTACTTTGTGAAACTGGAAATGCAGCAGATGACTTGCAATGGAAGTCATGGATTTGCCTGTGCGTGTGACGTTGGTCTCTTCTGGTAAGAATTCTGGCTCTGGGACAGCACAGATCTGTGTCTGCCCTGGTCATTGCTTGGTCCCCAATACCTGAAACAGGGCCTGACACATAGAGCACATGAGAGCAGTACATATGTATTAATGAATGGCAAAATTCAGCCATAACAAACAAAAATAATCTATTTTTAAACGTAGATGCCGAGCTAAAAGATTGGAAAGAAAAATTGTTTACTTTCTTCTTTTCCCTTCTTCTCTCCTTCTCTTCCCCCCTTTGTTCCTTTTTCAGCACCGATGTTGGAACCAGGCTCTCGGGCATGCCAGGCTCTGAACTAAACTATGTCCCCCGCCCTCAGCCAAAGGAACTGTGTGGAAGGGCTGATTACGTGCCTGGCACCACTCTGAGTGTGTCTGCTGTGTCGGTTTATACAATGTCAGTTCACAGCTCCCCTGTGAGGCTGGTGCCATCAGCTCCCCATTTTACAGATGAGGAGACTGAGGCACAGAGAGGTGAGAACATGAGCATGTGGTCCCAGAGCCGGGGCTCCCAGGCATCCTGCCCCAGGTCTATGTAGCTAACCACGGCACTGCCTCTTGAAATGCTGCCGTCCTGGCTCCTGGGAAGTGGTGTCATTAGCTTCAGTGGCCAAAAACCAAAACCGAGGCCTGGAAAGGTCAAATGATAAGGCCAATGGCACAGAATTAGGAAGCAGGGAAAGGAGGCAACAGCTTGGACTGAGCAGCAGGTGGAGCACTTGGTGGGGGCACAGTATTTGGTGGAGAACACAAGTGCCTCACTATGCACACATCCAGGGTAAGCGGAGTTTGAAATGCCAGGGACAGCGGAGGGTGCAGGGTCTCCCCTCACCTCCCCAGCCCAGCAGTCGCCAGGCCGCCCTGTTGCTGAATCCTGCATGGTGGCAGGGTTGGCTCTGCAGATGTAATGTAGCAGCTTGTGACCAACAGCACGTGCAGAGGATGCCGTGGCCTCAGAGACTCACTCTACCATCTGCTCTGGCCGGGAGTTTGCTCCACCTGCAGGACTGCTGGCTCCAGCTGGCTGTGGGCCAGGACACATTGCTCCCGAGGTAGCAGCCAGGCTGGGGTTCCCAGAAACGGCTGTCGCATCACACAGCCACCCAGAGGAAGTGGCCAAGTTCAAATGGCTGAGCTCTGACAGCCCATTCTGTAGCCAGCTTGTGGGAGGGATGGGCAGCCACTGGCAGGTCCTGCTGCCAGCTCAGGGACAGAGGCCACCTGCCTCTCTGTTGGCTCCCGGTCCACACCCGTCACTCCCACCCTCCTGTCCTTGCTGGAGTGTTTCCCAGGCACCTGCTACTTGCTGGTTATTGCAAGGCCAACAGGCCATTCATTCATTCATTCTTCCTTTAACAAAACCTTGAGTAAGATAAGAGGTTGCTGGAGGGTTCTGGCAGAGAAGAGACTTAGCATAACAGTATTTTTAAAATGCTGCAGGCTGGGTTGTATGAAAGGCCTGTGGGGTCAAAGGCAGAAGCAGGATTAGTGCGAGGGCTACTGCCCTGGGCTCAGTGAGACACTGAGACTAACACCCAGGCTGTCGGGAGATAGGTGGTCAGAAGGGATGGATTCCAGGTCCACGCTGGAGGAGGTGCCACAGAAATGCAAACAGTGTGGGTGCTGGAGTGCAGAGAGGAAAAAAGGGCTAACAGGAGTGAAAACAGAGCCATGCAGGAAGAATGGAGTTGCTGTTTCCCAAATCCTGGGGATGGGGAGGGGATAGTGTGAGATAGGACGCCACAGGAACACAGGGGCACAGGATGCCCCGAGGTGAGGTGGGGAGGGGGCTGGGAAGACCCACCCTGCCCTAAAGGGCCCAGTTTCTCCAGGGAAATCTGCAGAGGTCTTAAGACCTCCCTTCGGGAAGGCAGTAGCTACTCACACTTTACAGACGCTGAGGGTTCTTAAAAGGAGGGCTGGAGGGAAGTTTCTGGCCACTTCCCATGCAGCAAGTGGCCCTTGGCTGGAGTGAAGGGTTGAAGGCACGGCTGGAATGACCACAGAGAGACTGGCTGGACTGAGTGACAACACTGTCTCCCAGTCCATGGTGACAGACTAGGACTCCATGGTGAGGGCACAGAAGGCTATGGAGTAGGAGAGGAGCAGTCTGGATGACGGGCAGTGCTGATTGATCTGGAGAAGAGAGACCAGGCTCCAGGCCCACTGGGAAGTGGAAGACTGAGTGGACAGGACTTGGCACTGGCTGGTGAGGGGCACAGGGGTAGGCTGGCCTTGAATGGATGTTGGGAGGAGGTGGGGACTCTCCTATGGTGGGGAGCCTGGTAGAGGCATAAGCTTGCTGAGGTGACCATGCACTGTGCACATGGCAGCCCAGGGGCCACTGGCCGGGGTGGCTCTGGGAGCTGAGCATCTAGTGGCCTGGAGGCAGGTTTGTGGGTTGTCTGTTGTAGCTGAAGCATGGGACAGCTGCGCAGAGTAGGACAGGGTGAAATGGAGAACCTGGGCCTCCTTCACAGGCCACAGACAGGGACAGATGGCCCTGGAGGGGGCACTATCACAGGGAGAGGCTGTCACCACACACCAAGGGCCATTTTGCAGCTATGCAGATATTCATGGTGGCTACAGACATGTGACAGGACCCTTGGGAGACACGGAGACAACTCCTTGCAGGGGCCAGGAAGGCCAACAGCTTCAGAGGAATTTGGAGGCCCAAGGGAAGAGCCTGAAGGAGAGGAGCTGGGGTCCAGATGCCCCATGCTCAGGGCAGAACTGACAGCCACCTTCTTGCAACCCTGCCAAGGCCAGCATCCCCCAAAAAGCACCCAGCTTACAGCACCCCACACAATCAGGGATGGTCCACCTATTGTCCAGACCCTGCTGGAGACCAGCTCCCACTGGCTACAGGCTGTGCTTATCTGCCCCTCCCTGCTTCCCCCGTGCCCAGCACAGTGCCTGACACAGTAGAGCTCCCAGAGTGATGTGCTGACTAAAGAATGCACCAGTCTCCCGGGGGCAGCAGGAAATACAGTTCCAAGAGCTGGAATTTTCCACCTCTCATGGCTGGGTAAACACTGACCAATTCTGGCTTGGAATCCCCTTGAGTGCCTTAATGCAGGCATGGACCCAGGCTGACCTCCAGAGCGCCGGTCCCTGGGCACTGTAGCCATGGCTGCTACTTGCTGCCCTGCGGACAGTGAGCATCCATCCGGCGCCAGGGCACTGATTAGATTTTGGCTGTCTCGGCGGCAGTCCTGGCTCCCAGGGCCTCCTTCCTGAGATCTACAGAAGTCACTACAATCACCTCTTCCTCTTCCCAGCTGCTCCAGCCATTAGGGATCATTCCCTGGGTCCTTCTATCCCTGGAATCCACCCTGACCAGGATGTAGCCCTCAGAGGAGCACCTGACCCTCAGTGACTCACAGGATTCCAACACCAACCCAAGAGGCACAGCAGGTACAGTTAATACCATTCCAGTTTTAGAGATGGAGACACCAAGGCCCAGAGAGTTTTAGGAACCTGTGTAAGATACAGTCAGGAAAAAATGAGGCTGGGATTTGAACACAGACCTTCTGGTTCTTGAGCCCCTGGGACAGTGCCTGGCATGAAGGAGGCAGTCCTGAACTGGCTTCTCTTCAATGCCTCTGTTTGCTCCTCCTGGAAAGCCAGTGTGGAAGATGAAGCCAACATTCCCCCTGCGTAGAGGGGAAACTGAGGTTCAGAGGAGCACAAGACATGACCACAGGATGGAACAGGAAGTATCCAAGCTGGTACTTAGGCTCCCACAATGTCTGCCCTGCTTTTGTCAGTTGATTTGTCTCAGCAGTGACCAGGTCTTTGCCCCCTGACAAAGCCAAGCTGGCAATATGTGGGCATAGGTAGGAGAGTTCTGTCCATACTGCAGAGCAGCATGGCAAGGAGGGATGGACTCTGTTCCATTCTTCCTGTTGTTTCATCCCTACTGTTCTGGGCCCTAGTGGGGATAGGATGCAGGTGCAGGGGCCTCTTGTGTGAGCAGGAGCCACAGGGCACCTAAGACACAGAAGCAGGACACTGGGACCAAGCCCAGGCTCTACCCTGTCTGACTGGGAGACCAGGCAGGTAGGGCCCATTTGAAACCTCAGTCTCCTCAACCTGTGAAATGAGAACAGGGCCACTGGCTTCAGTGGGGGGTTTCAAAGTGGTAAGAAGACCATGGTTGGGTGGAGAGGCCTGGGACAGCACAGACAGAGCAGGTGGCAAAGGCTCATCTCTGAGTGTCAAGCAAATGATGATTGTCAGGAAGGTCATGGACAGGTCTCACAGGTATAATCTGAGTGCAAAAAATCAGACTATATGAGCAAGACTGCCTGGGTCAGTGTGTTGGTTACTTTTTTTCTTGTTTTTGAGACAAAATACCTGATGCCCAAAATGGAGAAAAGAAAGGTTTATTTAGCTTACAGTTTTGGAGGTTTCAGTCCATACTCAGCTGGCTCCAGGCAGGGTGGCATGGCTGAGAGGCAACCGTTCATGGCGGCTGCAAGTGATAAGAGCAAAAAGGACAAAAACGGAGGACAGAGAGCCAAAAGGATGCCTCTTTGCCTCCCTTACATTGTATGTTGGCTTCCTGACCCTGGGTGTGTGCAGCACTCACATCACCAGTCCCAGCACTGGACAACAAACCAATCACCAAGGCCAGACTGGGCTGCCTCCATGATTGCATGAGGCTCAGGGGGGCATCCGAACATAAACTATAATGTTCTGTTTACAGATAAATGGAGACCAAAAAAAAAGCGATCATAGAGTTAGAAATCAAGGCAGTGTCTCTTGCAAGGAAGTGTGCCTGGAGGTGGTCCCCAGGAGATAGGGGGACCTTTCCAGGAGCTGATCATACTTTGTTCCTTGATTATGTTGCACACATTTGTTCATTTGTGAAAATGCACAAAGCTTTCCTCCACCTCCACATAAACTGCAATAAAAAAGAAAAGAGCCACTGTGGTGTACACACCTGTAGTCCTAGCCACTCAGGAGGCTGAAGCAAGAGGATCAAAATTTGTGGGCAGCCTGTGCAACAAAGCAAGACTCTGTCTCAAAATAAAATCATGCAAAGCAAAAAACAGACCGCAAAACAAAAACAAACAACCAAAAAGAGATTCTTTACAAAGGGAAGGAAAAGAGCCAGGTCTGCAATTTTGGCTACTGAGGTGATCAGCAAAAGCATCAGAAACACCAGTCTTCTAGCCAGTGTCATTGATCCCAATGACACTTTAGTCTATTCCCCATGGCACTTGTGTCCCCAGGTCTCCACAAATGGTCGGTCTCCTGCAGCAGGGCACTGACCACCTCTTGACAGTTTTGGCCACCTTGCTCTGTAACCACTGAGAATCACCCTTCCGAGTAAATGCAAATGCCTGTGAAGCCTGGGGCAGTGGTGTACATATCTGTCACCCCAGAACTCTGGGGAGGCTGAGGCAAGAGAATGGCAAGTTTCAGACCAGCATGGGAATCTCAGCAACCTAGTGAGATACTGTCTAAAAATAAAAAACAATAAAAGGGTGGTAGATGTAGCTCAGTGACAAAGCCCTAGGTTCAGTTCCCAGTACCGGGAATAAAAACTCTACCAGACCTCAGATCCCTAACCCAAAGGAGCAGGGTAAAGGGATAAGTGGCAGAGCCATGTCCAGGCCTAAAACACAGAGCTGCTCTCCTCCAGCTGCGGTGCTGCTGTGTGAAAATGAAGGCCTGGAATTGCCAGGGTTCTTGATGATCCAGCGACAACCAGAATGCCACACATTTATGTATGTTATCTTGACTTGCAACAGTTGGAAAATAATTCCAGTGGCCTTGCAGTCCCACATTTGGAGACTTGGGCAGAGGCAGACTGTTCTGAGATGTCAGAAGATCCCAACAAAGAGGAAAAGGATAATGGAGGGGACCACGGCCAGGCTAAGGGGGTACCTGCAAGGTGAAAGGCAGCCCTGGCTGGCTCACTTTTCCTTGAGGGCATTTGTCCCTCTCACCAGCGGGGCAGTTGTCATGAGGGTGCCATACCTGCTGAGGCGCTGCTGCCTTCAAATGTCCTGCGGGTCTCTGTACCCTTCTCCTTGCTGGGGGTGGGGTGGGGGGCAGGAGGGCCAGGACCATCCTGACCTTGTTTGTTTGTTTGTTGCAGTACTGGGGATGAACCAGGGCCTTTGCACTGAGCTACATCCCCAAACTTAAAAAAAAAAAAAAAGTTTTTTTTTTAAATCTTGAAACAAGATTTCACTAAATTGGTCAGGCTGGACTCAAGCTCAGGATCCTCCTGCCTCAGCCTCTGAAATGCTGAGATGACAGGCCTGCACCATCATGCTCCGCCCCGAACGCCATCTTGATGAATCTGTGCCCTCCTACCTCACCCCACCAGTGCCCAGATGGCCATAGGCTGTATTGCTGTCTCAGAGCCCTCAAGCTACTTTCTCTGCCCTTCAGATAGATGCCACCCTCTTTAGGGTGCCTTCAAGGACCTTCCCAGTGCACCCTGCTCCTCCCTCAGCCCACCTGGCATCCTTGATGCCACACCCCTCTCTTTCCTGTTTATAGTGAGCTGTGCCCATTGGTTCTCTGCCTTTCCAGGGTGAAAGTCCCTCCAAGCAGCGTATGGCTCTCGCTCATGTCTCACACCAAGCAGAGGAGGCTCCCAGAGTGGTCAAACCAAGTCATCGGCCATCTGTGACACATGTCCCTTGCCAACGCTTTCTCACCCTTGGACTTTTGCACATGCTACCCTCACAGCCTGCAATGGCAGCCAGTGTCTTCACACTCGATGACAGATGTGTACACAGGGGTCATGCAGAGCTCTTTGTACTCAGGATCTGATTTATTCATTTATTTGTGGTGCTGGGGATGGAGCCCAGAGCCGCACACACGCTGGGCAAGCACTCTACCACTAAGTCACATCCTAGCCCCCAATATCATATTTATTGTCACAAAAAACCCTGATAGAAAAGAAGGACAGGCGTATCCTTATTTTCATAGATCATAAAACTGAGACCCAATCCGATCAAGAAATGAGCAGGCGAAATGAACAGACACTTTTCAGAAGTGCAAATGGCCAACAAACCTGAAAAAAATATTCAACCTCTCTAGTCATTACAGAAATGCAGGTGAAGACAATACTAAAATCCCATCTCAACCCAGAGGGAGTGGCAGTCACCCAGAAGTCAGACAGCAACAAGTGCTGGAGAGGTGGGGGAGGCGGCGATAAGGAACCTGGCGACATTGTGGGTGGGAACATAAACACATCCAACCATGAAAGAAATCGGTGTGAAATTTTCTCAAAGAGTTAAAATAAGAAATTCCACATGACCTAGCTATTCTCCTTCTGGGCATCTTCCCAAAAGAGCTAGAGACATCCTATTACAGCAATACATGCATATCCATGTTTATACTGACACAGTTCATATTAGTTAAATCCTGGAAGCAGCCTGTATGTCCACTAGCAGAAGAACGGATAAAGATAATGTGGCATCCATATATAATGGAATATTACTGTGTAGAAGGATAAATTTGTGACTTTTGCAGGAAAATATAATGTTGAGTGGAATAAATCAGACACACAAACTTAAGTACCACACATATCATTCATTTGAGGGAGGCAAAGTACAAAGTGCAAAATAAAGAATGGACAGGAGGAGACAAGTGGACGGATGTCTTGCCAATGGGAAGGGGTCCAGGAGACTGAGGGTCGGGGAAAGGGAAGAGAGGGAGAGGGAGGGGCAGTAGGAAGACTTCAGATATGCCATGCACAGGTACAAATGTCCACAAAGAATGTGAACCCATATTCATAAGCATGAGCTGGGAATGAATAATCACAGTGAGAACAACCATGGAAAAGAGGATTTAGAGATAGAGGGAGGGAGGTGGGTGGGAAGCACCCACTCCGAAATAGGACTGTAAGCTTCCTGTGCTGCGAGACAAAAATGAAAAGGAAAGTAAGGTCCACACAGGGAAAGAGTTGCCTGGTTTCTGGTCACCCAGACTGAGACATAAGCCCTATTGTTCTTCGCCTGATCGGACCCGGCTGGGGTTGAAGTCCTACAACTTCCTAGGAGGACAAAGCAATGAAAAGAGCGTGGAAATCAGTCTAGGAGAAAGGCAAATGGGGATCACAGGTGTGGCTAGTGCTGATACAGAGTAAGACGGAGACCAGAGGCTGAAGTGTAAAAAGGAGGGACCAGGACATTTCACACCGAGAAGCCACTCACCAGGAGCCTGAAAAACACCAACCTTCATTCTATTCCCATGGCGGTGCACGTCACTCAGGGCTTCTGAAATAAAGCAAAAAACCAACAAGAAACACGGAGAGAAATTCATGGCCCCTTGATGACAGCAGCAGATAAATCAGGTAGAGAAAAATGGATGGACATTGAAACCATATAATTAGCAAGCTTAGTCTAACAGACACCAAGCTAGAAAAGTAGAACAGGAAACGTCACAGAACACACATCTTTTTCAACCACAGTAGGGAACAGTCAGAAAGAAATGACCAGAAAATCCTACAAAGACCTCAATAAATTCTCCATCCTTAATACAGAAGCGATGATTATACCGTCATGACCAAATTTAGATATCGACAAAAACATATCTTCAAAAGAGTCCACCTTCCAAATACTTAAAAGGCATCTAATACCCTGAAGTGATTCTGAAAAATGAGAAATTATAAACTAGGCGAGCAGTGAAGAATAGTGTATCGAGACTTGGAATGGAGCCAAAGCAGTTTTCAAAGAAAAACTGTGAGCCACAGAGCCTGGAGTACAGTTACCAGGAAACAAGAAAGACTGTGAACAACTCTGAGTTTCAGACAAGAAGTCTCAGAATGGAAGAAATTCTGATTGACAGCAGCAGATATAGAAAAGAAATATGGAAGTTCTGCCTAATGAGTTCCATGCAAGCCTCCACTGGGGTGAGGCTGCTACAAAGTAGGACTGCATCAACAGAGATATATATTCCAGATCCAAGGAGGTGATAGCTTCCTTCTCTGACTGGGAAGGCGATGGGATTTATGAGGCATTTTGACCAAATCAATCACGTCCAAAGCCAGAACGAACTCCGTAAATCGCCTAAGTCAGGGAGAACACCTGGAGTAACCACAATTGGATAATGGGGAAAAGCGCTCCTGAGCTTGAGAGGAGGGAAATAGAGGCAGAAACTGGAAATTCCTAGAAAGCTGATTTGGCTAAACCTGAAGAGTTGTTTTCCGGTTAGATCTGTCAGCAGCAGCCAGAGCGCTCGTGGGAGGCCCAGCTCCAACGCGGGGGGCTGGGGCTCTGCAGGCTGCAATGGCTGTGGCTGCGGGGCCAGGAGCTGGCGACTCTGGCGACTGTCCTCCCGAGGAGGAGGAGAAGTTTCATTTCTTCTTGAGGAAGGTGAGGACTCCTCCGTGGCTGCCCTGAGAAACCTCAGCCCCCACCCTGCATTCCCCAAAATCGTTCAGGGTGACTGTGTGTCCTGGGCTGCTACAACAGATGTTCCTGTGTCCAAGCTGTTCTCCAGGGCTGGGAGCTCAGTGCAGTGGGGTCGCCGAGGAGCCTCAGTTTCCCTGTGGGGGACAGGAGGACACCCACGCACCCCAAGGCCTCGGGCTACAAATCCGCACATCGCCCAGTAATCTCTGCTCACTGTCAGGGGTGTGGGGAAGGCGCTCAGCTCAGCTCAGCTCAGCAACCGTCCACCAAAGCACAGGATTCCAGCACCACGGGGCTCAGTGAAGCCGTGCTGGCCTAGGCAGGCACGGACGCGGCACCGGCAGCGCCAGGAAGCACATCCCTCTAAGTGGTGGGTGCACCGGTAGGCTTTTTCCTCCCTCATCACTAGAGATTGAACTCAGGGCACAGAACTACATCCTTAACCCCTTTGAATGTTATTTTAAGACAAGTTCTTGTTAAGCTGGTAAGTTGCTCAGACTGAGCTTGAACTTGCTATTCTCCTGCCTCAGCCTCCCAGTGCTATGAGATTACAACTGTGTGCCTCCACCCCCCAGTGGGTATTCAGCTTTTAAACATTGGTTTCACTGTGTTTAAAAACAGTGGTGAATCTTGGAAAATTAATGCAGCTCATTGGAAATAAGCTATCGCAGCATTTATATAAATTAAGAAATGCACAAAGCAACACATTTAATTCTGCATCTGTATCTATCACCTGTTTATCCATCTGTTGAAAATTAGGACTAGTATCTCTTTTCACTAATATAAGAAAAAAATACTTATAAAGATAAAAACCAGTGGTGCAGGCTGAAGGCTCTGGGGGTTCCAAGCTCAGACCTACATTGCTGTGTGACCCTGGACAAGTTACTGAACTTCTCTGTGATTTTGTTACTTCATCCATAAAACTTGGACAGTATCTCCTGCCTGGCAGAGATGTTGGACAAGTGGAATGAGAAGACACAGATGCCCAGCTCCTGCCCAGCTCACCCTCCAGGCCTCTCTTACTACTCCACTCCTCCCAACAACCCCTCCTGCCTGTCAGCTCCCTTGCAGCAGGCTGAACACCCCAAGCTTGTTCTCACCTCAGGACCTTTGCACTTGCTGCTCTCGGTGCCCGATTCACCCTCTGCCTGGACAGCCCATGTCTTGTCACCACAGGTCTCAACTCCAAAACTACCTCCCTGGCATCACCTGCCCAACTCTTCTGGTCATCTACACAGGGCTTGTGTTCCTTCATCTTAAGGCTGTGTCTCCAGCCCTGGGTTCATTTGCTGAGTGTGAAGACTTGCAAGCCTGGACTTCACTTTGTCAGCAGGCACCTCCCTTCCAGGAGCTCTTTCCCCAACCCTGGGCCACTCCTGCCCCTCCAGATCCAGAGGCCTGCTCCAGACAGTCCAGCTGAGAGCTGTCAGGCAGGCAGTGGTGCCGCCCCCAGCACAGACTCCCTCGGGATTTCTCAGCAGGCCAGGGCAGGTCAGGAGGCCCTGTGCTCAAGAATGAGTCAAGAGGCCAAAACCGAAACCTCAGAGACGACAGCCCTTCCTGGAAAGGCAGGAACCTCAGAGGCTACAGCCCTTCATGGAAACGCAGGAGCAGAGAATCTAGATGAAATCGTCTTGGGGACTGTGGGTCGCGTGGAAGCAGGGTCCTGCTGCTCTGTGTGAAACTCCTCGCCTACTCTCCCAGCCTTGACCCCTGGCCCCTCTCAGAGCTGCCGCCTCCAAGAGGGACTCTCCCTGCTGCCACACTCTCTCAGGCACTGTCACCGCCCGACAAGATGATGTAGGTCCTCAGGCTCTCAGGTCAAGTCTCCAGCCAAACAAGTCTCGGGGTTCACAACCACACACAGGCGGTGGGGCAGCGGGGTGGGGTGAGGGCCAGGCCCCAGAGCAGTGCCCACTGACCAAGCACATTAGGGTCATTCACACTCTGCAGGATGCAGACCCCACTGAGCCCCTCCCTCAGCCCAGGCCACAGCTGGCTTCCAATTCAGTTATGGCAAATTGTCAGTTTCCAGAGCTGGTGGACTTTGGAATGTGAGCTAAAGGCTGTATATACTTGTGTATGGCCTGTCTGGCTCCACCAGGGCACGGAGCCTATAAAAACTACCTCATGGACACCCTCATCTCAAATGCCATCAACAGACAAAGGGAGGCTCAGATGCTAAGCAATTTTCTGTGAATTGCAGAAAACTCAGATCTAAGTAAAACTAGGGGCCCTGTCTTTAAGCCTGTGTCCTTCTCTCTGCCTCAGAGACCCAATCAAGTCATCAACCAACAGGGACAATTAACAGCCTGAAGCTGGGTCCCCACCTCAGAGAAGCCTCAAGTCTCACTGGGGTACTCCAGTTGGCCTCAAGAGAGGGCAAGTTGGGACAATCTCCCAACAAGGCTTGGGTGCAGAAAAGATGTGGCTGGGCCCGTCTCCACGGTGCCAGCTGGCCGTCAGCCATACTTAGCGGGAGAGGAACACAGGTGAGAAGGGAAGCAGGTTCGAATCCCTCCCTCTGCCACTCAGACACGGTACCTCAAGCAAGGCCATTGGGAACATCCCTGGGTCTCAGTTTCTTCACCTGCAAAATGAGTCAACTCAGTCCTATCTGCTGGAGTTCATAGCACAAGACCATAAAGATTTTTTATTTAGCAAACACAAAGTGTTTCCTATATACCTGGTGATGCTTTGTGTGTCTGACATAAATTACCTCAGATCACCTTCACCATAGTGTAATATAAAGCAGTCCCTAGAATGTCACAAACTGGGGATTGAGGTTTTGAGAAGCCAGATCCCTAGCAAGCTAGCAAAGCCGATATTTGAACTTGGTCAGTCTTGCTCTAGAGTCCTCATTTTTAACTTCTGAGCCACATCTCCTGACAGGTGGCAACTGAGAGAAAGCTACTGTGGACCTACTATGTGTTGAGCCCTGGTGTCCTGGGCCATGTATGCTCACTGAAGAGACCTAGCCCAGGGGCTCTTGTCCCTGCCTGTCTACCCTGGACACAGTTGGAGGTGGACGTGGCTAACACTGGACTTCAGGGACAGGGCAGGTCTCACTCCTCCTTCCCTTCCCCCATCTTAATTTCCAGCAGCAGAAGCTACATGGCTTGGAACTGTGCTGTACTAGATAGAGCTAGGTGTGGTGGGACACACCCGTGATTTTGGCATTCTGGAAGCCTGAAGGAGGAAGATTTCAAATTTGAGCCCAGCCTGGTCAACTCAGTGAACTTAATGAGACCTTGTGTCAAAAAAAGAAATAAAAAGGGCTGGGATGTAGCCCAGTGCAAAGGCCCTGGCTTCAATCCCCACTACCACAAAAAAAAAAAAAAAAAAAAATCAGCTCAGTCACTGAGTCACTGTAGACTCGGCAAACCTTCAGGCCATCGCAAACCTGACCTGCCTGCTGGTAATGGGCTGCTCACTCAATGGGGCTTTCCTCCCAGCTGCCTCCCCATGGCCTCCCTCCAGACTTGGTGGGAGGGACCCAGGCATCTGCACTGTGCCTCTGTGGCTCGTTAAACGGTGAAGTTCACTGGCCCTGGCTCCTCAATATGGCATCCAAGGCCTCCCGGGCTGGCCCTCCTTTCTAAGTCTCTTGGCTCCCCTCCACTTCCTAGGCTCCCCATGGTTCCAAATCTCCCAGCGCTTGTCCATGCTGTCCCTGCTGTCCAGAGAGCCTTCTGCGACCCGCCTCCCCTTTTCTAGCCCCAAAACTGCTCTCCACTACTCCATGCAGGGGTCCCCTTTCCAAAAGAGTTGATTATGGAACCTGCTGTGGTCCCTCTGCCCCAGCTCCAATCCCGGTCCACACACCACAAGCTCTTCCATGCCAGGCTGCCTCCTCCAGTAGCCAAAACAGCAAGGGAACCTGAGAAGCTCAGGGAACAGTCTCATTACTGGGCAGCTCAGCTGGTCACTCCCACTCAGTGCCTCAGTGTCCCCATCTGTAATCGTGAGCTGCCTAGCTGAGCCCCAGGAGACCTTGGCAGGACTTTGGAATCCCTCGATGGTGTAGAACACCCTTGCCAGTATTCACAGGTGCCTCAGTTTCCCCTCAAACTTTAGGATGAGACTAATATATTATCAAATGCCCAGGCCTCCTAAAAGACCACTGCAGCAGAAGCCACATCACCCAGAGGGCAGAGATGGGCAGAGATTCAGGCAGGCTTAGAGCTGGCCTGGGGCAACCTCGGAATCTCAGCAGCAGACAAACCGAAGGTCATTAGTTTGTCCAAAATGAGATTTTAAAAAGTAAAAACCTGGTTCATTAGCTTATTCACTCTGAAAGGGGAAAGGCCTGGGAGTCTCCGGTCCACAAAAATTCCCTGGAGAATCAGGTTGCCCAGCTAGTTTCACACTGTTGGGGGGCGGACAACCCCGGGTCTGACCCCCATAGCCCCAGGGCCTCAGCTGGGGCACGTGAGGAACCCCGGGGTCTCGGCGGTGCCGACAGTGGCCACGACACGGTGCTGCCCGCAGCGAAGCTGCTGGCGAGTTTCACTCACAACAGCTATGCGATCTGGACAAAGTCCCAGGACACGATCTCTGTGACTGGGTCGATCCAGTGCCCGGAGGAGGCACCTCAAGGTTGGCCCGGTCTCCAGCCGCCGGATCCCCCGACCCGGCGCCCGGCGGAACCCTTCCCAGGACCGATCCCCTCTCCGACTTCCCGCCAGCTCCACCCGGGCGCACGCCGTCCCCCCTCGGCTGTGCGGCCCCGCGGAGGCCCCCACAGCCCACCGCGGCTCGGAGGTTCGGCCGACACCCCGCCCCCGCCTCGGGCTCCGGGCGGCGCGAGCGTTCGTACCCTCTTCAGTCGGGACATCCCCGGGGCCCCTAGGCCGGGGGCCCGGAGCCTTCCCCGGCGCCGGCCGCGTGCCCAGGCGGCCGCCCTCGGCTCCGAGCGCGCGCGGCCCAGTTCCTACCTGCGCGCTCCTGCTCCATTCGCCGCCCAGTCGCCTGAGCGCTAAGCTGGCAACCAGGGCTGCCCGGCCGCCCCGCACAGTGAGCGGCTTTCCTAGGCTGCGACCTGCCCGTCCCTGCTTCCTGCGCCCCGCCCTTTATTTGCATGCGCCGCCCCATTCTCCATATTTGCATGCTCCTCCACCGCGCGGTGTGTGCTCGCCCCGTCCTTTCATTTGCATGCACCGCCCCCTGCGCGCCAGACCACGCCCTCGGAGCGCAGCCCTGCGCTCCTGCACGCTTCCAGCCTGGAGCCCGAAGTGTCCCGCTGCGGCCTGCCGAGGACATTGCCAGCCCTCCCTGCCCTTCCTGACGGGTCCCTGGACTCGATTTGCGGAGAGGCCTGAGTTGGGGTCGGAGACTGCACTACTCGAATCCTTCCTTTCCAGCAGCCCATCTTCCAGGCGCCAATGTTTGCTCTGCCTTTCAGCAATGGTTACCAAGTGCCTAAGCTAGAAAATTGGCAAAACACTGTCAGTAGTCTGCAAAT
This sequence comes from Hydrochoerus hydrochaeris, assembly GCA_004027455.1. Lineage (NCBI taxonomy): Eukaryota > Metazoa > Chordata > Mammalia > Rodentia > Hydrochaeridae > Hydrochoerus > Hydrochoerus hydrochaeris. Next base: position 23,670 of record PVLA01004330.1, on the reverse strand, counting down.
AGTCTGCAAACCTGCCAGGCCCTCTGCTGAGGCACTTCACACATCTGCGCACTTAATCCTCGAGGTTACTCAATTAGGGAGTTATACGATGGTGACCACCCCCCATTTACAAGTGGGGAAACTGAGGCACGAAGCTGGTAAGAAATTTGCTCAGAATCACACAACATGTAAGTAACAGAGCTGGGATTTGAACCCGGGCTCTATACACTATCAAACACTATTCACCAGAAAACTCTAAGGGAGCCAGATGGCAGGAAAAAAACTGCAAAGTATTTCAGGTAATAAGAAGCCCCCTGAGAAAATAAAACTGCAACAGATCCCTTAGGCCACTAGCTCAGGAGCTCAAGGGAGGCCTCTTGCATCTGAAAACGTGGGGTTGCGGGGGTTGTTGGCAGGGAGAGGGAGACGGACAGACTAAGCCATTAGGAAGAAGCAAGGGCAAGTGCAGAGGCACTAGGGCTTGACCCCACTTAGTATACTGGAAGAACTGCAGGAAGCCAGGGTCCCTGAGAGACAGCAGAGGGAAGGAGGTTAGAGGGGAGAATATATGAACTCTGGCTTGGCAATGCTGGGCACTGGGCAGTAATGGGGTCCCATGGTAGAAAGAGCTCCCAGTCTGAAGGAAGAAGCCACCTTCTCAGAGCCCAGGGGAACCGATGAGATTTCACACTTTGGTTTCGTTGGAGCCAGGGAAGCAGCAAAGTCCCTGGTGAATGCAGGTTGGCCCTCAGGGGAGAGGCACAGTACTCAGGGTGTTCTGTCAGGCACTCACCATGTTGGCCCTACTGTGTGTCAGACCTGGAGATGGGTGCTGTGGGTGCAGGCATGACACAGACCAAGGCCCCACTGCCATCTGAGACTCACAAAGCTGCCAAGATAATGCCCATGCAGACAGTGCAGCGGACTCAGTTTGGATTGGCTTTCCCAGAGGAAGTGGTCTCTGGCCAGAGGCTCTGTGATTCAGTGAGGAAAGGGAACAGGGAGAGGAGAGTGAGAGACAGATGCAGCCTCTGCCTCCCCTAGGCCTGAGGATCTGGTTGGAGCAACAAGAAAAGGGACTGAGCATAATGAACCCTGGCAGAGTGGCAGCAGGCCTGTGGAGAGGGCCTGGGGAAGGGCTTCTGGAAAGCTGGGCTCTGAGAGGAGCAGGAACTGTCCAGACTAGTGTGAGCCCTGCTCCTGAAACACACTCCCTCCCACACCTCGAGCACACTTGTGACACATCCACATACTCCCACGCGGTGGGACATGTGAGCCCAGGCCCTGTACTGCTTTGCAGCTCCCCCCGGGCATGCTCCCCACTGGAAAGACAGACACATCTTTTGCTCCGAGTCTGAATGTGCACCCTCAGGAATCACCCTGGGAACATGAGTTTCGGTTGGATGCTGTCTGGTCCCTGAGTGGGGCTCCCAGCTTATTTTCTAGGTCTTTAAATTGTCCTCGTTTGCCCCCAGATCCCATGTCCATGTGCCAAGTCTGCTTCCTACTGGCCATGTGACTTGAGCAAAATGACTTTGCTTCCTGGCTCTGCAACACCCATCGGTAAACCACCACACAGTGCTACGCTGGGATAATGGCGAAATGCACATAAAAGTGCTTATAGCTGGGTGTTGATGGCATATGCCTATAATCCCAGAACTCTGGGAGGCTGAAGCAGGAGGATCAAGTTCAAGCCCATCCTGGGCAACTTGGCCACTTAGCAGTACTCTGTTTCAAAATTAAAAATTAAGAAAGGGCTGAAGATGTAGCTCAGTGCAACCATCTTAGTGCAACCCCCAGCACCAAGGGAAAAAATATTTCAAACAAAGTCTGGTGTGTATGAGGTACTGAGTAAGTGCTTATTAGAATAAAGCAAGAAAGAAGAGAAATCAGAGCTTTTTCCTCCTGCATCGGCGTGATTGTGAAATGAGGAGCCAAAGACTCAGAAAGAATGGTGCAAGTGTGGTCAGCTGTGAAAGCAGATGTCTGGGAAATCTGGTGGAGAGGAATTACAGGAATTTTGTGGGCTCTTTCTGCAACTTTTCCATAGGTCAGAGGTTGTGTCAAAATAAAAAGCTGGAAGAAGCAGGGCTTTGTCCCGAGGCCCAAGGGAGGCAACAGATAGGAGGTTTATCTTCTTGTGCAGAGTTCTGCTATTCAGTGGTCCAAACCTTATCAGTGGCTGCTCTGTCTGGCTTTGGAATGGACCTGGGGGCCCCAAATGATTAAAACTCTGTCTCCCAATCCAGGGGCTTCCCAAGTCTTACCTCTTTCACAGTTCAGCTCCGGTAACATGCATCTTAGGACACAGTTGTTTTCAAATCTATCTTTCAGTTTTTAGAAATGAATGGACTTCATTTTTGGAACAGTTGTCTTGATGAATACAGTCACTGAACGCCTAGTACAGAGCTTCCATAGAGCTAGTTCCCTTGTATGCTGCACTCAATTTCCCCCGTTGTTAACATCATGTGCTAGTGTGACACGTTTGTTAAAAACTGATCACCTAATACAGTGGTGCCTTGGTTTACAAATTGAACTCTTTCCACCAATTTCATAACCAGAATTGAATTTTGGGCAGTACAGGAGATTAAACCCAAGGCTTTTACGTGGAACTGTATCTCCAACCCTTTTTTATTTTTTATTTTATTTTGAAACGGGGTCTTGCTACATTGCTCAGGCTGGACTTGAATTTGCCATCTTCCTGCCTCAGCCTCCCAGCATGCTGGAGTTACAGGTGTACAATACCATATCCAGATGACCTATTATTATTAAAGTCTAGCGTTCACGTTAAGCTTCAGTCTCTCTTGTGGGCTTGTCAAGTATCTACCAATACAGCAACATAGAAAACAGTTTTACTTCCTTAAAAATCTCTTATGCTCTATTTACTCATGCTAAACTCTGGGGACTGGGAATCTTTTTCCTGTTTCCATAGTTTTGCTCTTTTTCATAGGGTTGTTTGGTTGGGATTAGAAAGTAGGGAGCCTGTTAAAACTGCCTTCTTTCCCTCAGCAATATGTTTTTAAGTTCTTCCATGTCTTTTTACAGTTTGAGCCTCATTTGTTTTGTTGCTGAGCAGACTTCATTATGAAAGCTCCATAGTTTGCTTATTTATTTGCTTTTTCTGAGTCATGCTCCGGCATGTAGTTCCGGTCCCTGAACTCACGTCATAGCCCAGGCTGGCCTCAAACTTGCAGCGATCTTCCTGCCTCAGCTTTCTGAGTGCTGGGATTCCAGGTATGCCACCACCACACATGACCCATTTATTCACTTACTGAGAAACATCTTGGTTCTTTCCAGTTTAGGACAAGTTTGAATTAAAACCAATGTGGACACTTGTGTACAGAATTTTGTGTAGACTTAAATTTTCAGCACAATTATGTAAACACCAGGGAATTTAATTGCTGAGTCTGCTGGGTCATGTGGTCAGACTATATTCAGTGGTGTAAGAAAATGCTAACCCATCTTCCGGCTCAGCTGCACCATTGCACATCATCAGCAGTGAATGCCAGTTCTTATTCCTACCAGCGTTTGGTGTGAGGTGTTTCAAATTTTAGCTGCTCTGGTAGTTGTGTGATATCATCTCATTGCTGTTTTAATGTGCCATTACCAACCGACAGGATGTTGAGCATCTTTTCATATGTGTTTTTACTATCTTTTGTATTATTTTTAAAAAGCAAAACAGAAAAAAAAAGGATAGAAACAATACAGAACTTCAAAAAAATAGTAGGAAATTAACATTAGTTAATATATTGCATAATGGGGTTGAGACTTCTTTCTTTCTTTCTTTCTTTCTTTCTTTCTTTCTTTCTTTCTTTCTTTCTACCAGGGATTGAACTCACAACCACATGCTTGTAAGGCAAGCGCTTATACCGCAGAGCTAAATCCCCAACCCCATAATGGGGTTGAGGATATAACTCAGTGGCATAAGTGTCTGCCTGGCAAGCATGAGGTCATGCGTTCAATTCCTGATACCAAACACACACACACACACACACACACAAACATTGCATATTGCAATGTCGCCATATTGCATATATTGTTACAAGATTTAGGCATAAAAATGATTAAGCAATCAAACAATGAAAGCTTGTTTATTGCTTACTAATATCTTTTGTCTATTTATTTTCTTATTGTTGAGTGTTCCAAATTCTTAGTTTATTCTGAACACAAGTCCTTTAACACATAAGTATTTCTCACATCTATAGCTTATCTTTTCATTCCCACAACAGTGTCATTTGCAAAACAGACATTATAAATTTTGATAAAATCCAAATGGCCTGTTGTTTATCAATCATGTTTTTGATGTTATGTTTACTCATTGCCAAACCTAGATCCAAGATTTTATCCTATGATAGCTTCTAAAGTTTTCAAGTTTATATTTAGGTGTAAGGTGCATTTTGAGGGTGTGTGTGTGTGTGTGTGTGTGTGTGTGAGTGTGTGAAAGGCTTTGTGTGTGTGTGAAAGTCTGTGCATATATATATACATATACATATATGCAAATTTGTTTTGAAGAAAGGTATCAAATCGGTCCACACTATTTACTGAAAGAACTCTCCTTTCTCCACTGAACCATCTTGGCTTCTTTGTCAAAGATGACTATATCTATGCAGGTCCATTGTGGGGTTCCCTGCTGGGTTCCATTATTAGCATAATTCATAGTCACTTTTAGAGTTGAGTAACATAGGTCCTCCAGCCTTGGTTCTGTTCTGTAGCGTGGTGGTGGTTGTTTTAGGTGTTTTTGAATTTCCATCTGACCTTTAGAATCAGTTCGTTTACATGCACTAAATAACTTGCTGGGACCTTGACTGAGAGAGTGATGAATATACAGTGGTACCTTGGTTCATGAATTTCTTTCCGTAATTCTGGTCTCAAACAGAATTGATCAAGAGCTGAATCAAATTTCTCCCATTAGGTCAGTGTTGAACCTAACCAATGAATTAGGTTGAGTTTTGAATTTGAATTTGACTGTAGCAGTCAGGTAGGAAAGAACTAACCCCTTAATGATGCTGAGTCTATCACTGAACGTGGATCGTCAGCATTTATTTACTTCTTAGTTTCCTTTCACTAAGTTTTATAGTTTTCCTCTTACAGATCCTGTAAATATCTGTCAGACATAGTCATGTGCTTCTTTTCCTCTGCCTTTTTGGGTGCTAATGTAACTGACATTGTGATTTTAATGTTAGGTTTCAATTTTTTATTGCTCAGGCACAGGAAAGTAATTAGATTTTATGTGTAAATATATCCTGGACCCTTGCTGCAAACACTTATTCATTTCAAGAGGGTTTTTTTGTTAACTTTTTGGGATTTTTTTCCCCACAAATAATAATCTCATCTACATACAGAGGTAGTTTTGTTTCTTCTCAATTCATCTATGATTTTTCTGTCTTGATGCATTAGGTAGGATTTTTAATATAATGTTGAACTGGTGTAAGGCAACAATATCCCCTTGTTGGGGAACCATCTAGTTTGTCATCATTAAATAATACGTTAACTGTAAGGTTTTTGCAGGTGTTCCATATCAAGTTGAAGAAATTCCCCTCTAGTCCCAGTTTTTCTCTCACCCCCTTTCCTCCAACCCCATTCCGAGTTTGCTGAGAGTTTTTTTTTTAAGGAATATGTGCTAGAACTTGTCATATGGTTTTTCTACATCTATTTGTATTATGTGATTTTTTTTCTAGTTTAGCTGGTCGATGTGATGAATTATATTATATTAATTGACTTTTGAATGTTGAATCAGCCTTATATACCTGAAATAAATTTTGCTTGGTTGTAATTCCTTCCATATATTATTGAATTTTATTTATTAGCATTTTGTTGGAGACTTTTACATCTATGTTCATGAGAGATATTAATCTGCAGTTTTCCTTCCTTTTAAGGTTTTGTTTTGCTTTCATATTACGGTAATGCTGGCCTCACTGAACTAGGAAATACTCTTTTTGCTTCTGTTTTTTGGAAGAAGTTATAGAAAATTCGTATCATTTCTTTCTTAAGTGTTTGGTAGAATTTATGATTGAAACCGTTTGAATCCGTTGCTTTCCTTTTTGACTGGCTATTAATTATTGATTCAAATTCTTTAATAGATACAAACAAATTAAGATAATCATTTCTTGGACTAAGGAAAGTGTTGTATATAAACACAATAGAGCACTATTCAGTAGTAAAGCAATATGGAATTATATCATCCTTAGGAAAATCTATAGCAGTGGTGATCACCATGTTAACTGAAATAAGCTATACTCAGAAAGACAAATATTGTATATTTTTCCTAATATGTGGTATCTAAGGAAAATGACAGGAAAGTAGAAGGGAGATTATTATTAGACAAATGGAAGGAAATAGGAGGAGTAAGGGAGGGTGATGAGAGATGGAATAATGAGTTAATTACATAGTCATGATGTTGGTACGAATTGATTGAGGTGAAAAGGTGTTTGCTACACCCTGTTAAGTGAAATGGAGGATGACAGAACAGCATATATGGCGTTGCCAATTTTTATTTTAAAAAGTGTACATAGAGATATAAAGAAAGTATCTAGAATGGTGTTCATTTAATTGTTTTAATCTGGCTCTGCAGGTGAGATTATGAGTGCATTTTTCTACTAGCTTTTTTAATTTGTGTCATTATAAAATGTTCCTAGGCAGAAGAAATTAAGAATTGCTATAAGTATTTAAGATGATGATGTTAATTAGCTTGATTGTGTAATCATTTTACAGTGCATGCATCTGAAAACATGATGCTGTACACCATAAGTATATACAATTTTATTGAACAGTTTTACTCATAAAAAGTGAGTTAAAATTTTTTAAAATTTTATTTTAAAGAGAGTAAAACAAAACAACAAAACAGAATGAAGCAGATCAGAAGAATATAGTGTAAGTGACACAGATTTCAAAGCAAGACAGCAGGAGATCAACAATGGCTACCATAATGTCACTTGTTTTCTTCTAAATAGTTGTCTATATATTCACACACAATGAATTCGTACAAGAGAAAATAGTATAAAACTGATCAGAACAGAGTAATGAGGGCATTACAGGCCTTCAAAAGTAGTCAATAAGAAAATCAACAATGACTATCGTAATGACTCTTGTTCTCTTCAAAATAGCTGTCCGAAATTTTACAAAAATGTTACCTTTTCTCCATTTTGAGTGTTAGTGTTTTGTGTATTTCAAAGAATTAACTTATTGTATGTTATCAAATTTGTGGTCATAAGATTGTTATAATATTCCTTTTTTATGTCCGTAGGATCAATAGTAATGATCCTACTTTCATTCCTAATATTTTTTATGTTTTCTTTTTTTATTTTGTTTTTTATTTTGTTGGCCCAGAGATTCATCAATTTTGTTGAACTTCTCAAAGAAACACTCTTTTTTGTTGTTTCATTGATTTTTCTAAACTGATACTCTGTTTCTAGTTTCTTTGATTTCTGTTGTAATTGTTTTTTCAGGGAGAGTGTGGAAGATTGAATCCAGGGCCTTGCATATGCTAGGCAGGTGATCCCCTGCTGAGCCACACACTTAGCCTCTACTTTTTTCTAATTTATTTTCTTTTGCTTATTTTAGGTTTATATATATATATATATATATATATATATATATATATATATTTTTTTTTTTTTTTTTTTTTTTTTTTTTTTTTTTTTGTCTTCTAGATGAAAATCTAGACATTGATCTTAGAACTTTCTGCATTCAATGCTATAAATTTTCTCTAAGCTACATCTCACACATTTTGGTAAGTTATGTTTTCATTATTGTTTAGTTAAAATATTTTTAAAATTTCTCTTGTGATTTTTTTGGATTCATTTTACTTAGAAATGTATTTTTAATCTCCAAATATTTTGGGATTTTCCAGCTATCTCATAGTAATTGATTTATAGTTGAATGCCATTGTCTCTGAGAATATCCTTTGTATGATTTTTAATCTTGGAAATGTGTTAAACTTTGTATGGCCCAGAGTGTCTTCTAGCTTCATGAACGTTCCATGCAAACCTGAGAACAATGTGGGATTGGATGCTGTTGGATGAAGTATCCTATAGAGGCCAATTAAAGCCAGTGGAGAGTGGTTTTTAGTTCAACTATGTCATTACCGATTTTCTGTCTGCTAAGTCTGTCTGTTACTGAAACAGAAGTGTCTAAGTGTTCAACTCCCAAATTATTATTATCCCATAATTTTATTATGCAAATAATCGTGGATTTGTCTGTTTATTTTTGAAGTTCTCTCATTTTTAAATCATGTATTTTGACTGTGTTGAGGTGTTTATGTTTTGAGGATTTTTCTTCTTGGAGAATTGACCCTTTTGTCATTACTTAATGCCTCCTTTTATACTTGTTAACATTCCTTATTCTGAAGTCCATTTTTCTAAAATTAATTAAGGCACTGAAGCTGTCTTTTGATTAGTGGTAGCATGGCATATCTTTTTCTGTAGCTTAACTGTGTCTTTATATCTAGAATTAGTTGCTTATAGAAAACTTATAATTGGGTCTTTCTCTTTTCAATCCCTTGTAGTCACTGCCTTCTAGTTAGTGTATTTAAACCATTGACATTTAAAGTAATTATTGATACAACTGGGTTAATATCTTCCATGTTGCTAGCTGTTTTCTATTCATTGCACTTGCTTTTTTTCTTTTCTAAAATATCTTTTTCTGCCTTTTCCAGTTTTAATTGAACATTTTGTATGATTCAATGTTCTCTTCTCTCTAGTAGATCAGTTGTACTTAAAATATTTTTTTCTCTCTCATCACTTTTAAGATGCCACATCTGAAAGATAAGAAGCCTACGAGGTCATTTAGAACCTTTTTCATCTGGCAGAAGATGGATTTTTATTTTATTTGCCATGTTGTGGTTTGAATCATACATGTTCAGCAAGCATTCTACAGCTTTGCTACACCCCTAGCTCTGAATTTTTGATTGCAGAAATTTTGGTATCTTCCTTTGTGAATATCTAGAGTTTTCTTCCCAAGTTTTATATATTTTTTTACTTTAAAATAAGAACAGTTTCTATGGGAGAAGGTTAGCAATGGAAAAACTGGCAATCTTGGGAATGTTTTTCATGTTGTATGCTGCTACAATAAAATTGTTTCTAAGAAACAGTTCCCTATTTGAAGTAAATTATCCACAAATACCTGAAGAAGAGCCATCTTTGTGATTGGTTTGATGGGGATGCGTCTGATCAGGAGATCTATGAGTTTTAGTACTTCCAGATTAGTCAAGACTCAGCTAGGTGGGAATCTGAGGACAGGGTGACATTTCCACTTTCCAGGTTTTGCTTTCTAATAAAACGAATGGATATGTGTGAGAAAGAAACATCTGGAAATGGACTTGTAGCTTATCTGCAACACTCACTGTACCAAAACATGTAGCAGTTGTTGTGGAGTTTATAATAAGCATTTGCAACCTAATTTAAAACCACTTTCATGGTTGTAGATAGTGCTACGCTGTCACAGGCAGTATTCCAGATCCTCCCTCATCCCTCTTTGGCTCCTCCCCTGCCCCTAGAACATTAGTCTCCACTTCATTTATTCATATTTTATAGTTGCCTACTACATTGTTGCTATCATTACTTTGAAAATTAAGAATTTTTCCAGAAATTTATTTTTAACATAATTTATAGATTTTCTCTAACATTTTTATGTAGATTAATCTCTGACCTTTGTTATGTTCTTTTTCTCTGAAGAAAGTCTTTTAACATTTCCTTGAAATCAGATCTATTGGCAACAACTTTCTTAGATTTTTGTTTGTCTGAAAAAGTGTTTCTATTCTCCCTTTGAAGGATAATTTTGCTGGCTAAAAAATTTCAGATTAGAGATCAGGATGTAGTAAAGTGGTAGACCGTTTGCCTACCATGTACTATGTGCAAGTCCCTGGGTTTGATCCTCAATGCACAGAAAGAGAGAGAGAGAGAGAATGAAAGAAAGAAATCTATGTTAGTGGATCTTCAGTTTATGAAAAGAAGTTTTTTTGTTCCTTTCAAGGTTTTTTGTTTGTTTGTTTGGATATGGTATGATTACATATAGTTTTTGGTATTCTTTCTGCTTGGTGTTCTTTGAGCTTCCTGGATCTGTTGATTGATATTTGTAGTTAATCTGATTCTCAGCCATTATTATTTACTCATTTATTTTTTATCTTTTTGAGACAGGGTCTCACTATGCAGTTCAGGTTGGCCTTGAATTCACTTTGTAGCCCAGGATGGTCTTAAACTTGCAACGATCCTCCTGCCTCAGGATCCTGAGTGCTGGTGTGCACCACCATGCCCAGCTTTCTCAGCTATTATTAATTTGCTTCCTTTTTCATTTTCTTCTTCTTCTGTTATTTTCATTATACATGTGTATCACTTTCTTTGTAGATAATTTACGCAATTATTTTATAGTCCTTGGATTTTTTTTTCATTCTTCTCTTTGCATTTCCTTTAAGAAAGTTTCCAGTGACACATCTTTAAGCATTAAGCTTCAGTGTGTCCACTAAACATATTCCTTGTTCCTCCTTTGTGTATAGTTAAAAAAATGTTCACATTTTCTTTGAGTCTTCCTTAGAGTTTCCATTTCTTTGCTTGATGTTGCCTACTTCCATTTGATCCCTTGACATTACATTACATTACATTACATTACATTACATTACATTACATTACATGTAGGAATCTCTAAGTCCTTTTCTGATAATTCCAAAATTGGTGTCATACTTCAGTCTAAGTCTGGTTCCTTTTTCCTCTGTGCATTGTTTCTCTTTCTTTAGTATGTCATACATTTTTTGTGTTGTTTTCTTTAAGATGCTTTGTAATTTTTTTACTGAAACCTAGATATGCTGTAGTGAGTAATAGCATCTCTGAGCAGGGTCTGAGGAAATCCCTCCCCGAGAAGAGACGGGGACCTGAGCGTGCCTGTACTCCCCACCATGGAGAAGGTTCTTGCTTTGCCATACAAACGCATTTCAGGACATGGCAGTGAGAGGCATCAGCATGTTTATTAGGCAGAATCAAAGAAGTACACACTTAAAAGAGAGTGTGATACCAACCATTGTTAAATTCCTATCATCTTGTTTCAAAAGCCTATATTGTTATTGTTTGGGGTTTATTGTTATTGTCGTCTCTTTTGCTTTTCATTTTTTGTTTCTGTGTCTTTTTGTCTCTTAAATTTTTTTTTTTTAAAAAGAAGAGAGTGTGGATGCTTAGAGGGTGAAGAACATTAGCACCTAGGACTCAAGATGACCTAGGACTTACGGTAGCCACTGTTGATTTCCCATTACCTTGTTTGAAGTCCTGCATCACTTTCACTGTTTTGATTGGCTTTATTCTGTTTTATTTTTGTTTGGTTTGATTCTTTTTAAAATAAATTTTAAAAAAAGATGATCCACGACAGCAATGATGAACCTTTTAGAGCTTTCAATGATACAAGAGCAACACGTGGCAAACGTGTCAGATTTCATCAGCCCTGATGTAGAATGTGCATTCCCAGTGTTCATCAGCTCGCCCATTACTGGACCATGTTAGGATGTAAACCGTGTACATGTGTTTGAAATGTAGGGATATGGCACCCTGTCTGCAATGCTGTGTCTCTGGGAATGGACGTCTGTTGAATTTGTGAATCTACAGTATATGAAGACAAACATGGGCCCATCTTTTAGACACTTAGGAATTTAGCTCCCTGTTAAATATGCATGGGGTTGAAAAAAGCTTCTTAAACTTGGGTAATTTTAACTGTGTCCTGAAGATGTAGTTTTCCTAAAGAAGTCCAATTTAAAAATTACAATTTGCTTATTTTTCTATTTACCTATATTTATTTATTCTCTGCTACCTCAGTAAGAGCTGAGATAATTAGGTTTTTGGTTAGGATTCTATGTTAATCAGGCCAGGAGCTGAATTATGATTAATGGCTTTTTTTTTCTCTCTTTTCTTTTGTAGTAGGAATTGAAAATGTATGGAGCTACATTTTCAGGTTTTGTTTTGAGATGGGGTCTTTCTGAGTATACTTGCTCAGGCTGGGTTTGAATTTGAAATCCTCTTAACTTTCCAGAGAGCTGGAATTACTATATAGGTTTGTGCCACCACACCCAGCAAGGCTTTCTTGAGTTTATTTGCTTTCTTTTGCCACTCCTTTTGTCTTTGGGTTTCCCTAAGTCGAGTAATATGATTCAATGTTTTCTTTCAAAAGCATTTCTTAGACATTTTCCTTGTCTCACTTGAGACAGGAAGTCTCCAAGGGGTGGAGTTGACCTCATTTCCCTCTCTGCTTTGACAAGACTCTGATAAAGTAGTTCCCCTAGCAGGCACCTTCTTTATGGCAAATGCTTTGGGAATGTTTCAAAATATTTATTTGTTCCCTAAGCTTATTTAAAAATGGTTACTTCCTCCTTCCACTTCCTGAGACCTGAGGAGACTTTCCTTTGAACTTAACTATGAGAATGAGGTGATCTACTGGAAGCAAAATCCATAAACGTTTTTAACGTCTGGTTTTTAACTGCCAGACTAATTCACATCCAGCCTCCCCTGAGGTTCATCACAATTACTGTATGTGTGCTCCTCTTACCAACTCCTGGCTCCACCGGTTCTGTTCCCACTGAGGTGTCCTTGGCTCTGATTCTTGGTACTTGCCTGCTTATCCAGACTTTGGGTGATAGTTTGTTGTGTCCTGCATTCTCTGGTAGACCAAGAAAAGTGCTTAAAATTCTATTTATTTGCTTTCCGCTTGCTGTGAGTATGGGAGTGATAAATTCCTGACTTTTTACAGGTAATACTGGGACTGGAAGCCCTATCTTCAAGTTTTAAACTGAGTTACCCTAGTCTGGCTGCCATGAGGAGCAGCCTGAGATTAGGATTCTAATGCAAGTAATTTATTTGGTTGGTAACCCCAGGAAACCTAATAGGGGAAGTCAGATTACAAAGGGAAAGAGTTAACACGGGTTGGCTCATGGAGCAGGTAACCACTGTGGTCAACCGGGGCTGCACGCTCAGCACACACCTGAACGATCTCCGTCAAGTGGGAGGGAGTTGGGGTATTTATACACTGGTTCTTCTTGGTCATTGGTTCAGGGATGCTGGGATGGGCATGGTTCTTTTTCCAAACTTTCCAGATTACTAGACAGGACCTGAAATGGAAGTAGAGCAGGATCTAACAGCCAGGAGAAGTGATTTCAAAAAGCTGCTGATGCTGGAAGCTAGAAATCAACCACATACTTGAAAAATGGCAAGGCTGACGGGACATGGGTGAAGGACTAACCACAAGAGGTTTGCTCTGCCTCTGAAACAAGAAATGGCTTTTCCTGAGCATAACTTATTCTGGTGTGTTGTGCATGTGTGCATGTGTGTGTGCGTGTGAGAGATAGAGGTAGAGACAGAGACAAAGATTGAGATTGAGTTCAGGACCTGAAGAAAAAGTATTCCCAAGCATTGTTCAATCATCCCCTCTTCCTCCAATACAATGTTTTACAGTGGTATTTTCAGCCCTCTCTCAATGGGAGATGTGGCAGACACAATTTACTGATGATAACGATGCTGATGGTGACTGGTGATGATGATTATGATGATGGTGGTGTTAGGCTGATGATGCTGGTGGCAGCAGTAGTGATGATGATGTAACAAGGAGATAATAAGAGCAAAGCATTTTCAATGAGCTAGGACCTGCTGTAAGCTATAGTCATACATTGATCCTCAAAAAGCCCTTGAAGAAGTAGGCAGTAATACAAGCTCCATGTCACTACTGAGGAATCAGACATGAAGAGGGTGACTTGCTCAAAATCCCTATATTAGTCACCTTTCTGTTGCTGGGACAAAATTCCTGGCATACACAATTTAAAGGAGGAAATGTTTATTTTGGTTCGGTGTGTCAGACATTCCAGTCCATGGCTGGCTGGAAGCCAGGCAGAAATAGTGAAGCAGAAGGCAGGGTAGAGCTGGTCACACTGGTACATACCTGTGATCCCATCATTAGGAGGCTGAGGCAAGAGGATCCCTGTGAGCTCAAGGCCAGCTTGGACTGTATGTTGAGACATTTCTAAAAAAAAAAAAAAAAAAAAAAGGCAGAGAACAAGAAAGGACTAAAGCAGAAGGAACCAGGGACCAGATATAGTTCCCAGATCACATCCCTATGGCCTACTCAGGTCCACCTGGAAGTGTGCTTTACTGGTCTCCTAGGCACCCCTTACCCAGTCAGAGTGACCATCAGGATTAACCATTACCACCCCCACCTGGTGGGTGCTGATTGATTACACTTTCTCAGGAAAGAGAAGCTTCAGATGTGCAAAGTAGAGTCTCTCCCTCTTGGTCAGGAATCCTTCTGTAGCTCCCCATTCCTGAAAAGCTGTAGCAGGATTTCTCAGCCTCTGCTCTGTTGGCACTGCAGTGTGCTGCTGAATATTTAGCAATATCTTGGCCTCTACCCACTGGATTTCAGTAGCTTCCCTTCTGCTATCTCCAGTCACTCCCAGATATCCCCTGGAGGGTAAATAGCCCTCTGATTGGAACCACTGCATTAAAGGCAACAGGTCCAGCCCTATCAAGTGTCCTGACCTCAAGCCTCTTAGACAGCCTTTCCCAGCAGACAATGGGCAGCCCAGGGTCACAGACCCTGTCTTCCTCCTTTCATGTCCCATCTTCTGGCATTCAACTGTGGCTCAAAACAGTGAGGGCTTAAGAAACAGATGTCAAGCAGAACACAAGCAAACCGTGATGGAGGCTAAAACTATAGAACAAAAAGAAAGTGTAAGGTGTGCTAGGGTGGGGCCCCCCTAAAACGGGTCCTAAGGGCATCTCTGCAAAGAAGAATGCTGCAGTGAAGGCAAAGAAGCATCCTGATGGAAGCAGAAGTGGGGGGTGCCTGGTGTCCGAGGAGATACAGGTATGTCTCAGGGAGGGTCAGAGTGTTTGGACAGGAAATGCAGCTCAGAGCCATACTACAAAAAGTGCTTATTGAACACTGTCTTTGAGGATGTGCATCTTCCAAAGTTTCCAAACTAGGTTTGAGGAGCTCAGGCTCAGATTTTGGAATGATTCTTTCAGTAGCTGTGTGGGTAGATGGTTAACTGGAGTGAGACACAGCTGTTGAGCAGCTGGAAGGTATCAGAATCATCTGAGAGAGCGCTGAGGCCCTGCAGACAGTGGGGCAAGCAGCGGGAGCTTCCAGGCATACCAAGAGGCAGTGTGCCTCCATGTCACTGTGGTAAATGATAATCCTTCCCAAGAGGCCAAAGCAGATGTAACATTTCTGACTCAAAGTAAGTGACTGACAGCATTTATTTCTGCTCCTCTACCTGTGGGCCGCTGTTCACGCTGTTCCCTAGGCTAACTGGGCTTCCACTGCTCCTCCCTCAGCCTCTGAGAATCCCTGTCCTTGAAGACCTGTGCCTCCTAAGCAGAGCCCCTCTGAGTTTATGGACTGGGCAGCCTCCCCTGTTAGCCTACAGCTCTAGGGATGGGAGACATGCATCTTGGGATTTTGTTTGTTTTCTGAAGGCAGTGACTTCATCTTTACCCCTTGGGCCAGTATTCACTGGGTGTCTGCTAGGTGCGAGGCACTGTGCTAGATACTAATGCATCTGTGAGCAGTTGTCTTGCCTCCACTCTTAACATCTACCAAGGGCACAGTAGACTTTAGGGAATGAATGAATGAATGAATGAATGAACAGTAGGAGCATGGAGGTGGCTGAGAACAGAGAGACTCTGTGAGTCACTCATGACTGCCCTCCAAGAAGTAGCAGAGGAAGATGCAAAGTCCCACACTGATAAGGAACAAACCCTTAGCCAGACGGGACTCCATGTTTGATGCTTTTCAAGGTGACTTTCCTTGTTCCGTGTTCTGAGCTTTACCTGTTGGCAGGACCACAGACCTTCTGCTGGTGTGGTTCTGGCTCTTCTGCTGGTTGACTGAAGTCACAGATCCAGTGACTGCAGTGGAGATTGCTGTCTCATCTTTTTGTCCGCTTGTTGCCAGACAATGGTCTTACTTTGTCACTAGGGTCCCGCTCCCTCCCCTCCTCTCTGTCCATATAGCTGGGTGGAACACATGCCCGGTGACCCTGATCCTTTGGTCAGTGTGCATATAGCTTGATCAGAGTAGTGTGTTACCGAAGTGCTCCCAGCTAGGCACTCCTTCCAAAGGGAAGCTGAGCACTTCCTGTGGCTGCTGGGACATGAGGACTTACGTTCTTTAATACAAGATTTGATGCTGAAGATATGAGATGTTTGACTTCGTTACTGTTGACCGTCATCATACAAGCGCGAAGAGGGGGATTTCCACAATGGGAATCTCGCAGCAGGGAGACAGTTGATAGAAGAAGAGAGAGTGAAACTGCTTCAGCTCCTTGATCCAGCTGGGCCTGAAGCCAATCAGATCTTACTGTGGACTTTTTGGCTATTTCCTCAAGCCAGTTTATTGTTTGTTTGTTTTTTTACCTTACTCTCCCACTGGTGAACTGGGTGTCCAGCCTCTGTCAGAGGATTTTATTTTTTTGTCTCCAAGGCAAGGGAGCAGGGATGGTGTGTGGTAAAGCTGCCCACAGGGCAACACCCTACGCCTACCCTCTGGCTGTCCTACAAAAGAAGGTAGTGGGCCACAAAGGATGCTTTGAAAACAGATGAAGCAATATATCCTCTGTGTTCATAGAGTCCACTTCCTAAAGATAGTAGACTCCTAGCTCTGGAATCTACTCTTGGATCCTCTTACAGCCTCTGGCCAAAATTAGTGCTCCTCATCCTGGGTGATGCCCTTTGTGGTCCTTTAGTGCCAACAGTGTGACCTCAGAATTTAACTCAGCTTGCTCAGTCTGTGTCTTCTTCCTTCTCCTTATCTTGGGACACTTGGACATAGCTCTTGGGAAATGTCATTCTCAGCCCTGTAGCTTTCACATCTTGGAAGCATACACTTGATATGCCATGTCATACAATCAGTTGTTCATTTAACCTTGAAATAGCCCTGCAACTTCTTATTTTACAGGAGAGAAAATGGAGGCTCAGAGAGGTTAAGTAATGTGTGTGTGTGTGTGTGTGTGTGTGTGTTATTATAGTTCAGCCATGTCCATTCATTTACTCTTCAGCACGTCAGAGAAAAGTTTGCCATCCCCGATAAAACATTCCTCAGCCATTTGCTGGCAGCATCCCATTGTAGTGCTCTGCTGCTCTAGTTTGGAACTGAAATGGCCCAAGAGGTTCACATGTTACAGGCTCAGTCCTCAGTGTGGTGCTGTTGGGAGAGGGGGTGAAACTTTTAAGAGGCAGGGCCTAGCAGGAGGAAGTTAAGGTACTGGGGACAGGGCCTCGATGGGGCTCATGGGACTGCAGTCTTCTCCTCTTCTTTCCCATCCTGACCAAGCTTTGCTTAGCCATGTGACCCTGCCATGATATATTGCCTTTGGCTCAAAGCACGAGGGACAATAAATTATGGACTCCAAAACAGTGAGGAAAAAATAAGCCTTTGTTATTTATGAATTGATTATGTCTTGGAATTTGTTATACTACTAAAAGTTGCCAACCACAGTGAGTATTTAACAATCTTCTTTCTTGATAGAGGTCGAAGTTCTTTCTCATTTTGCCTTGTTCTGAACTCTGTGATGAACAAAGTTGAAGAACAACTCTCATCATGTACTTCTCTGTTTCCCAAGGGAAAATATTAAAGAATGAAATTGCTGAATTGAAGGACAGGACATTAGAACATCTAATCCTGAAGGCTCTCTTCCCTTCCCGTGCTCTGATCACTGTCCCTTAAAACCCATTTGCAGCCGGGCATGGTGGTGCACGCCTGGAATCCCAGCCCTTGGGAGGCTAAGGCGGGAGGCTGTCACGAGTTCAAGTCAGTCTGACCTACATATCAGGACTCTTTCTCAGAAACAAAACAACACTCTTGCTTTTCGGTGAGAGAGCTGTCTTATTATGGTACATATTTCAGTAAGACGCACGGGTTGTCAGAAAAATGTGATCGTCTGCAAAGAGAGGATGCAGGGCCTGACGAAACTGCTACCATAGAATTTAAAAATTTAAAAGCTATTGTGTAAGAATGGTAAGAATGTATCTCACACACAGACACGTATACACACACGGTCCCCCCCTCCTCCCACATCCACAGAGACAGAATTGCTGTCATTTTGGCAAGAGGGGAAAGGCTCAGGGGCAAAAACCATGCATACAAGGAGCCAAGGTCATCTCATGACCACAGCTGACAGTTGTTTGCCTCAGCGTGGTTTGGAGGAAATCACAATGACGATAGCAAAGGTCCTGGGGGTGGGGGGATCTCAGAGTAGTTGAAGGAGTTTATAAAACAGGATGAGAAATAAGTTAGAGATGCACAGAGCGAGCAAGTAAATAGGAATGGAGCCTTGGGAAACAGTCAGGCTGGCTTGTGTGTAGCCCAGAGCCCTGGGCCTCATCCACTCACTCACTCACTCTTGACTGATGGCTACTGTGTGCCATTACGTCCCAGGAACTGGGGACCACAGAGGTCACCACAGAGCCTCTGCTTAGCTGGAGGCGAGAGTGACTGAATAATGAGGTTATAACATGGCACTGGTTTGGGGATCAAAACGTGACAACAGAGGGGTTTTTAGAGGAAGGGCTAACCAAGAAGACATCAAATAGATGAATAGGAGTTCCCTAGTGTGGGGGTGAGCAGGACAAGGTGGGCAGAGTGACCTAAGTGAAGAAACGGGAGTGGGAGGGCCTAAAGGTGAAAGTCATCGCTGGGGACAGTGAACTGAGCTGAGGTGGGAGGGACGTGACAAGACAGAGAGAAGAGAGACAGGGCCTGACCCAGGAGGAGTTTTGGAAGACAGCTACACTCACCGCTATACCACCAACGCGTAGGAGAACTTTTTAATCAAAAATTTAAATCATTTTGCAAATAATTCGCAGTAGGAAATGCATTTTTTATTTTGGTTCACCTCTCTCTCTCTCTCTCTCTCTCTCTCTCTCTCATTCACACACATGCACATGCATACATGCACGCACACATTCACACTGTATCTATCTAACATCTATCTGAAAGAAAGATCTACAAAGAAACATTTTGCCCTGAAACTAACCGTTCGTTTTATTTTCTATTTTATTTTCAAAATGCGAGTCAGGGCAGAATAAGCTGTTCAGAGAATCTTACATATCGCATGATTTTACTTATTTGCAATTCCATAATGGGCAAAAGTAAGTGGCAGAACTGAAATCGGTGGTGGCCTGGGGTAGACAGGATGGATCAACACTGACTGCGAAGAAGTAAAAGGAAACTTTCTTAGGAAATGAAAATGTTCTGTATCTTGATTTGGGTAGTGGTTACACGGGCACATGCATTTGTTAAAAATAAATACATAAAAATAAATGCACATAAGGGAACTTGCTGGGGTGGTGATGGTATTGTTCTGTAACTTGATAGGCATTTGCATTGCACAGGTGGGTTTATTCTGTCAAAACTCATAAAATGGTGCTCTGAAGATTCGTACGTTTTCATTGTATATAAATTTTATATGAGGAAGGATGGTGTTACGAATAAATATTGAACTCTAGTTGATGGTACATGTGCTGAAGGGTTAGGAAGAAGAGTTCTGGTGTCTGCAACTTTTAAAAAATGAGTAAAAAAAATAAAGGGAATTGGTGTGTGGATAGAAAAAGGAGATTTATAGACATGTGATGAAGTTAATACGATAAAATGTTAATGTATGTCAAGACAACTCATAAGAAAAAGCTTTTCAATAAACGAGGCTGGAGCAACTGGATACCCACAGGCAAAAGAATAACGTCAGATCCTTACCTCATATCTTATGTAAAAATGCTCTCAAAGTGGATCAAGGACCTAAGAAGGAGCATAGATATAAATCTCCCTGACTGTGGATGAGGCTACGGTTTCTTAGCTATGACACAGAAGTACAAGCAGCAAAGGAAACAGATAAGCCGGACACTATAACATTTAAAAGCACTGTGCTTTCAAGGGTACTGCTGAGGTTTGGACTCGGTCTGTGTCCCAAATGTGTATGCGTGGGAAGCTTGGCTCTCAGTGCAGTAGTGTTGAGGTGGTGGGAAAGTAAAGGGGTGGCACAGTGAGTGGTCCTTTGGTCCCTGGGGGCATGGCCTCAGAGGGGATTAAAGTAGTTTTCCCAGGCCCTGAATTAGTTCTCTAGAGAGCGAGAGTGCATTGCTATTAAAGATCCCTCCTCATTCTTGTTTCCTGTCCCACCCTACGGTCTTTGCTGCGGTGTCATTTACCATAAGACCTTCACCCAACTGAGCAGAAGCCAGCACCATGCTTTTGAACCTCCAGAACAATGAGCTAAACAAATCTCCTTTCTTTATGTTATTCAGCCTCAGGTATTTCCTTGTAGTAACCTAAAATGGACTAATACTAAGACAGTGAAAATAAAATTCACAGGGTGAGAGAATATTTTGGGAAATCAAATATTGGATAAGAGACTATATATATATATATATATATATATATATATATATATATATGGGATATGTAACCCACTGCAATAACAATACAAATAACTGGTTTAAAAATAGGCAAAGAACATGAATATTCAGTTCTCTAATGAAGATATATAATGACCAACTAACAATGCAAAGATGTCACCAAGGAAAGTCAAATCAAAACCCAGCGAGATGCCACTTCATGCCACCAGAACCCCTGTTATCGAAAAGGCAGATGTTACCAAGTGGTGAGATGTAGAGAAATTGGGCTCCTCATACAAATGTTGCTGGGGAGATGAAAACATCACTGCCACCTTGGAAAACAGCCTGGACGCAAAGTTTAAGCATGCAGTTACAATGTAACTCCATTCCTTGATGTGCAACCAAGAGAAATTAAAACACGCCCAAGTCCACACCAGACTTCTGTACAGATGTTCACAGCAGCATTTGTCATAATAGACAAAAGGTGGAAATGACCATATGGTCATCAATAGTAGATACACTGTGATAAGGCCAGTGTTAGTCAGCTTTCCACTGGTGGAAAAAATTGTGAGAAAGTCACCTTAAAAGAGGAAAGATTCATTTTGGCTCAGGCTTCCTGTTGGTTGTTTGGTAGCAAAGCTGCTCACCTCATGATGGTTTTGAGGGCATAGGTGGCTTGGGGTCAAATTACACCATTCAACGCCATTCCTTTATTCCTCCAACTACCCTGAGTTCCTAAGGTTTCCACACCTCCCAGCAGCCTGTTAAACTATGCATCTGTCAGTGAATGAATCTACTGGTGAAGTCAGAATCCTCATGTTCCACTCAGCTCCTAAAGGCACTGGGAACCAAGCTCTCAATGCATGAGTTTTTGGGGGATATTTGAGATCTAAACCATAACATAGCCATAGGAGGATATTACTTGGCAATAAAAGGCAATAACATGTTGATAAATGTTGTAAGATGAACAATCCTTGGAAACATTATACCAGGCGAAAATGGCAAGTCACAAAGTTCCACATATTATATGATTCTACTTGATGAAATGTCCAGAACAGGCAGATCTGTGGAGGCTGCAAGTAGGTTCCTGGTTGCCTGGACCTGAGGGCACAAAAGGGAGAGCTGGCGACTAATGATGGGCCCAGGGGCCCAGGGGCTCAGGGGCTCTTCTTGGGGGTAATGAAATGTTCTAAAAATGCTTCTGCTGATGTTTGCACAAATAATATGTTAAAAAAAGAAGCGCCACCAACTGTGAAAAAAACATTTGCAAATTTTAGGCCTCATAAAAGACTCACATCCAAAGTGTATAAATAACATTTGAAACTCAATAAGGAGGCAATCACTCAGTTTTTAAAAATGGGCCATGGGTGTGCATTTGAAATGGTCCTCAAAATTCCTACGGTGAAGGCTTAGCTACTGATATGATGAGGTCATACTTTGGGAAGTTCTAGAAAGAAAATTTGGAGCCTAGGTGAAGAGAATAGGTCATAAGATGTGATTTTTGGAGCAACACCTGGTCCCTGGCTCCTTCTGTGGCCTGCCTTTTTGCTTCCTGGCTGCCTGAGCTGAGCAGCTTTCCCCTGCCATATACCTCCACATGATGGTTCTGTCTCCCCATGGGCCTAAAACCAATGGAGCTGCCAACCATGAACTGAAATCCCAGAAACTGTGAGCCAAGAGAAATATTTCCTCCTTCAAACTGACATCCTTAGATATTTTGGTCACAGAGATGCAAAGCTAACATGTAGGGAGAATATATAAATGAAGACATATTAATGTAGACATGCAGCAAATTAAAAAGGTGCTCAATATCATTAGTCAAATTAAAACTATCATTAGGAAAATTAAAAACATTTTAAGATACCATTGCACGAATATTAGAGTGCTTAAAAATTTTTAAAAATACCGACAATGCTCAGTAATTATTAAGATAAGAGCAACTGTACTAGGGCCAGGGATTTAGCTCAGTGACATAAGCGACTGCTTGGCAAGTGCTAGGTCATGAGTTCAATCCCCTGGTATCAAAAAAAAAAAAAAAAACCACCTAGATTTCTCATACTGTGCTGATGGGAATGCAAAATGATAGCCACTTGGAGAAGTTTCTTATACAGTAAAATAGGACCCACCTTCCCATTCCTAGGTATTTGCCCTAAAGAAATGAAAACTTAAGTCTACACACACACACACACACACACACAGATCCACAAACGTGTATAGTGACATTCATAATTGCTCCCAGTGGAAACCACTGCAATATCCCTTTGCTAGTGAATATATCCATGCAAGGAAATGCTCCTCAGCTATAAAAGGAAGGCTGTCATGGTACACTGTGTGCGTAAATCTCAAGTGCTTTCTGCATTATGCATTACTAAAGAAGCCAGACTCAAAATGCCACTTAGTGTATGAATCTATTTGTATGACAAACTGTGGGGATAGAAAATAAGCCTGTGGTTATTAGACTTCAAGGTTAGGAAACAAGGTCAACTGCAAAGAGCATGGGAGAATTTTCGGGTAGAAAAGAGTTGTTCTGGGTTGATTCTGAGAAGATTACTCAGTGGTGTGTGTCAAAAACCCATAGAATTTTATCCTAAAAAACAAATGATGCTGCATATAAATAACACTTTAGTTTGAAAAATACATGCTAATGAGCTAATCTAGATGGTGGGAATGTGGGTGCTCACTGCACAGTCCTCTTTACTATCTTCAAACATGTTCACAATTGGATATTTGGGGAAAGCATAAAAAGAAAGGTGACTGATAAACGAATGTATGCATAACCAAAACAAGCAATCAAAACCAGAAAATAGTGAGTCATTTGGTTTTCCAATATTAAATAATAATAGATATAGCAATTACTACTAAAGCCGTTACAAGTCATGATCCAATAAGCTACTGGTTTATAAGCTATTGGTGGGCCATGACTTTAGTTTGAAACACATTGTTGCACATGAGGCTGTGGCATTTGAACTTCACCCCGGAAGCAGTTAAAGCCTTTAGTCAGTGAGCTGGGCTGATTCCCAGCTCTGGGTCTGGGGATGCTTCAACCATGTCCACCCATGGGTGCCTTGGACCCATGTCTGATTTCTTCCTACCTGAAGGTGGACCTCACAGGGAAATGGCTGCCTGGTGTCTTCAAGACACCTACAAGCTGTAGGAGGAGGAGGAGGAGGTGGGAGGATAGCAGAGGGCCGCTCACACTCTGGAAGCCAGTTGACAATCACAAGGCCCTCTTCCACCATCTGGACTGTGTCAGATCATGGAGTTCCACTCAATGGTCTGGGTGAAGGGTGCTCCCCACAATAATAGATTCACACTTTCCCAGCCCTGTATTAGGGGACACTGG